>CAJDSM010013994.1:4144-26132 GCA_903981925.1 Ostrea lurida | reverse complement strand
AATTCCATTACAAAATGAAAAAAAAAATTATGAAAAATAAATTACAAAGAATTTTGATCTATTGTTATACATATGATTCTATAATTATTCAAGGAATTGATACAGAAAAAAAACCAGGAGTCTCATTCCCCCTTAAGTGGTTATAGAGCGTTCGCTTTGCGAGGTCGTGAGTTCGAACCCCGCTTGGTCGTGTCAAACGCTTGGCATTCAGAAGCGAGAAACACGGATGACCTTAAAAACGGCGTTGGCACATTAAAGTACCCGGCCTCCCTGCTACGGCCATAGGTCTAAATTTGTGGTACTTCCCCTTAGAACTGGCGAGACTCAACATGAGTGAAAAATTATCGACGGGACGTAAAACAAGCAAATAATCAATCAATTTTGTCATGAATGTACCCTGTACTGGAAGGTTAATTAATTTAATGAGCAACCACAAGTGATAGCGGTAACTGTAAATAGTAGTCACATTTAAATGTGGTCAGGTCAATGCCCTCTTCTGTCTGTGAGTGTAAAATACCATACGCACCAATCATGTCTATGCCAGTCTAATTGTCTTATCAATTAACAATTCACTAAAAATAAAACAAAAAAAAAAAAAAAAAAAAAAAAAAGAATTTCACAATTATGTCCATTGAATATATCCTGACGAACTTGAATAAAGGACACCAAGAAATCTAAAGATGTGCTTCATGATTGTGGATATTTTACTTAATATTGACTCTAATGGCAGATGACAAACACATATATATGATAAACGTGATGACTTTTGACTTTGCAATTGTCAACTTTCCTTTTTTATGTAATGTACCACTCACCTGCTTATAGGTGTGTATGTCTCTCAGTTGATTCGATACGCAAGGGTATGCCATGCGTATGATGATTTTTTTAAATCGAGGCCAACTACTAACCAAAAAGTGATGTTGCAGGGTTAATAACGAATCTCGTTTAAAGTCATCATTTCGCAAATTCTAAAGTCGCTAATAATGACCTTGTTTGCGATTACAAATATCACTAAGTCATATGTTGACCGATTTGTTCCATACCCTTTGTTAGACTGTTCATTTTCGTACTAGATTTGACGACGGATAATCCCGTTTACTTTGTTCGACTACAGGCTCACGGCGGGTGTGACCGGTCAACAGAGGATGCTTACTCCTCCATGGCACCTGATCCTGCCCTTCGCTTTTGTCGAAGGTCCATGTTGCCCTCTACTCGATTTTGTATGGTGTTGTTGTTTTTTTTTACTATGATAGTTATGTACTTTGTTACTTCGCCATTTTATATTCCTAACGTTTTGCGTGCGCCTATTGTAACAGATTATTTACATTTCCAATGTCCTCTCTTCATATCTTTACCAATCGAAATGATAAAACATTTCCCCATGAATGATGTGCGTATGAATTTTAACGACTGGAAATTTTCCTACAAGGAGAGAAAATGTAAATATAATAAATAAGCTTCTTTTCTGTAAATACATGGTTATGAACAGCAGCATCTCACGTCAGCATACTTTTTATGGAGCAATAACGCTCTTCACATGGAGTAAACTGACGTAAAGCGTTGCGGATCATACCCACTTGCATTTTCATGAAAGAAATTGATATTTCTTAAGGTGAATGCTACACCAGAAAATTTAACGTGATGAAAAAAGTAGAGGAGATTTAAAACATATTCTAAAAAAAAAAAAAAAAAAAAAAAAAAAAAATTCGCTCTATTTCGTCAAAAAATACAATTTTAGTAAAAAGCAATTTAAAAAACAGAATTAAAACCCTTGCTGGAATCGGACCCGGGATTTGCAGTTCAGAAGACAACGTACTAACTTACTGAGCTACTCAGCTAGGTATTTAAATTTGAAATGAATTGACATATAACCCTGAAAGTGATACTTTCATCCATGTTTCGAACGGAAGTCAGCCATTATGACGATGGTTCATTCCCCCTTAAATTTTATACGCCCGTCTTTAGACGGGGTGTATTAAAATATGTTATGGCGTTGCCCGTCCGTCCGTTCGAAAGTTTGCCCGGGCCATAACTTCTGATCCTCTCTGTAGATTTAACAATATTTCACAGAATTATTGCCCTTGACTCAAGAAAGTGTCATGACCTTGAGCCAAGGTTATTGATCAAAAGTCACAATGCACATAAATTTAACATTGTCTGAGCCATAGTTTTTCACCGAGCTCATAGATTAGAATATTTCACAGAATTGTTGTGACAGACCCTAAGAAAGTGTCATGACCTTTAAGCCAAGGTCACAAATCAAAGGTCAAGATAGCTCAGCATATAATGGTTTGACATTGTCCAGGTCATAACTTTTCACCGAGTACATGGATTGGAATAATGTATCACAAAATTGTTGGCCTGGACCAAAGGGTATGGTAATTGACCTTGAGACAAGTTAATGGTCAAAGGTCAAGGTCACGCTACTCCTATATCGTATAAACGTTATTTCAAAGGGAAATACATAACACACACACCACACACACACACACACACACACACACACAACACACACACACACACACATATATATATATATATATATATTCGATAATTCATTGAGCATGCACATATGGTTTTAACATTGCTCGGGCCATAAATTTTTGCAAAGTGCATGGATTGGAATGGTATTTCTCAGAATTGTTGCTGTGTACCCAAGGAAGTGCCATGACCTTCAACCAAGGTTACTGGTCAAATGTAAGAATGAACATTTGGTTTTAACATTGTCTGGGTCATAAGGTTTTATGGCGTGCATGGATTGAAATAATATTTCACAGAATTGTTGCCCTGGACCAAAGATAGTGTCATGACCTTGAGCCAAGCTCCCTGTTCAAGGTCGCAATGCGCATAGTGGTTTTAACATTGTTTACCGAGTGTACGGATTGGAATATTTCACAGAATCGTTGACTTGGACCAAAGGGTGTGTCATGACCTTGAAAAAAGGTAATTGGTCAAAGGTCAAGATTGCAATGCACATTGTCCGAACCATGAGTGCATGTTTTGGAATAATATTTCACAGAAATGTTGGTCTGGACCAAAGGGTTTGACATGACCTTGAGCCAAGGTCACTGGTCAAAGATCAAGGTCACAATGTACATAATGGTTTTAACTTTTAAAATTTTCTTAGCAATTTATAACAATTTACAGAGCGCATGGAAATTGATTGGAATAATATTTCACAAAATTGTTGCTGTGTCATGACCTTGAGACGAGGTTATTGATTAATGGTCAAGGCCACTGCACATAGTTTATTTTAACATTGCCCTGGCCACAACTTTTCACTGAATGCAAGGATTGAAATATAAATATTTCATAGAATTATTGCCCTGGACCCACAATGGTGTGATGACCTGCAACCAAGATCACTGGTCAAAGGTCAATGTCACAATGCACATTCTTAAGGACAAAGAAATTGATTACTCTATGCAAAAACTGCATGAATAGTTTCTTGAATCCAGAGCTGCATCCACTTCTCTCTTGACCTTGTACACATGTACTTTATAAATCTGACAATAGAGCATTGAATTATACATGTAAATTAAAACACAATTCTAACCTGTATTCTGAATTTATTCCCTTTCAAAGTGAACTGCATGCAAGTGTTACTAATCATAGTAATGGATTAGAGTCATTAATTCACACTTTGTGTGAAGAATACATAGTTATGAATGAAAATTGAGTAGACCAAGTTCGTGACATCATTTCATTCAGACCGCCTAAAGACCGGAATCTGGGGCTGTCTTCCTAATTAAGTTTTGTATCGCTTTGAAATGCTGATGTTCTTTATCACCTATCAACTGTAATAAAATGGCATCACTAGTAGTCACAATGGCTCCACTCTGTCGAAATCTCTGAAAAATACAGCATAAGGAATCAAAACGCATACATTCAATGTTAAGTCCTCAACCGAACTATGTTAGAAATGCTACCTTTATTACAACCAAGCCAGTATCCCTGTTCACTACCTACAAATTGATCTGATATCACGTGACAAGTTTAATTTGGGATCTGAGGCCAAGGATCACATTTCGTAATTCAAATAAGTATTTTTTCTTAATTTCCCTAACTACTTCATTCTAACCTAACAGATATTATAGTACATTAATATAGTATTAACAATCATTATTATGGAAATAAATTTACAAATTATTTTTGGTCGTCAGCAAAGTGTCATCTTAATGTTTATTTGACAAGATTGAACTTTCACCACTGTTTAGAGTTGCCAATGATGCTTTTAATGCAAAACTCCCTTCTATTGACTTTTATAACAAATGTTTCCTTACAACTATGCATCAATCATTTCACTACATGAATGTCTTGGTCAACTTTTTAGTGAGCTATATCTAGATATGCAAACCTTTCAAAACTGCTGCGTATGCTGATAAAGGGAATAAACATAGAGATCTACACTGAATACTGTGGAATCATCATTGTTATTGTGGGGGATCAATTTTCATGGGTCACCCTTACCAACGAATTTACATCCACCGCCCGAACATTTTTAATTTCTTTTTTTTTAATTTTTATAAGTATTATTTATCTGGTGTTGTAAATGACTTGCTCTATTTCACATTCAATCTTGCGTAACAAATCAATAATTCAGTGAACCAAAAATGCTTTAATTATTAAAGAGCGTTATTATGTGTATCAATAATAAGACAAAATATTTTAAATATATCTTGTGTATAAAATAAGCTAGTTACCCACAAAATTATGTGACCCACGAACCAGTAAAATTTTTGTTACCCACAAATGTTGACCCCTATTAATTAGTACATGTACAGACTCTATACAATGTTATATTAAAAAAATTTTTTTTATAAAGAATGTGAATTTCAATTTAAGTAAAATTATTTTATAGCAGGTCTTTTGAGAAATTTTATATAGATACATGCATACCCTTGGTCTTCCCAACTAAAAGTTTGAAGTCCCTATAATAATTTTATCTAAGAAAGAGTGTCCATGTTTAAAAAGAAAATTTGATTATCTTAGTTTGCCATCTTTTTTTCTGATGATATGCAACTTCCTATTTTTATCAACTTTTTAATTACCTCCTATTCAAAAAGAGTAACTCTAAAAGAGCTCAAATCCTTTTGACCAATGATGCTTTCTACAAAGTTTCATTGAAATTGTCAGTTGTTCTTTAAAAGATGTTGAAAATGTGAAATGTATCCCAATTATAAAAGAGCATCGCCAACGTGGCATAATGCGCCCGTACAGATTATGGTAGGATTCATATTTCAACATAGTTAGTACTGTCCTTTAAATGCCTAAATTCATTATCATGCTTATTGAGAAACAATATGCATCCTCCATTGCATAAGGTGCATAACAGATGCGAACCAAGTTCTAACCTCTCTTAAAGGCAGTCGTAAAGGGGCAGTTCTAATGACTGCTTCTAAGTTAACTTAGAGCAGTTCTGGCTGACTGCTGCTAGAGCTGCTCCATGAACTGCTCCAAGTTAACTTAGAACCAGCTCTGCTGACTGCTCTAGAGCTGCTCTGTGAACTGCTCCAAGTTCACTTAGAACAGGTGCACGACTGCTCACGTATCGCAATTTAGAACAGGTCCACGACTGCTTCTAAAAAATTCACTTAGAACAGGTCCAGAACTGCTCCACGAACTGCTTCAAGTTTCGCTAGAACAGTCCACGACTGCCTTCTAATTCGCTTAGATAGCTATTAATATTAATTATCTTTTGGTCGCTAAATTCCTTAAATAAAAAAAACAACCCGCCACAAACAGAATTGAAATTGCATATGGAGATTTTAGTACAGATTTGAATTGGCTATTAAACAGTGCATATCGTGCGGATATTGACGAGGATTACATGTTTGCCACCGCACCAACTTACTTTTGTTAATCCAATGTTGCGGAATATTGATCGAATCATTCCCGTCAACCGTGTCCGGAGTTTTTTGTGGGAATAAAACCAAACAAACTTGTATATTTGTTGACAATCCAAAATGCGCGTACATTTTGTGGGACAAAGAGTGAAAGACAGGTATTGTACTGAACCACTCAAGCGTGGCAAATTTTAAATGAAACTTGGCAGTTTTTCCAAAGCGGTTAATTATATATACACAAGAGCTGCTCTAATTCTTGCCGGGAGCGCTCTAGAAAAGAACAAGCTATAGAGGCTGTTCTAATTTAATGACCGCTCGACGTTAACTTAGAAACAGGTCTGTGACTGCTTAATGAAACCGCTTCGCGTCTGCTCTAAGTTAACTGTTAGAACAGCTCCTATGACATGCTCGCAAGTTTCACGTTAGAACAGGTCCATGACAGCTTGCGTCTGCTCTAAGTTAAAACTTAGAGCAGTTCTTGACTGCTTTGCGAACCGCTTTGCGTCCTGCTGTCTAATTTAACTTAAAGAGCAGTTTCTCATACTGCTCTCGCATGTACTGGTTGGGCGAGAAGTTTAGAACTGGTCGCATCTGTAGGGTTAAACCCAAAGTCTGGTTGGTCGTAGCCCAATAACAGTTGATCTCTGTTATGCCTACAAGGTTTTTCCTTAAATAGCTGACAGTGACCTTGACTTGAAAAAAAACAAAAGGCACCTTCGCTCTCATTCATGGTGATCTAATTTTACCAAAGTTGTAAGATCCTGGCAGCTTATGGTTTTGGTCTGGTATGATCTGCCTACTCCAATCCTACTAAGTGAAACTTGACCTTGACGGCTTTGACCTCACGACCTTGAAAAACAATAGGCATCTTCCTCTCATCATGGTGATCAAAATGTAACCAAGTTGTTAGAGATCCCTGAGAGCTTACGGTTCAGGCCCTACAAAAGCCCAGACAACAGACACAGACAGATCGAATGCGCCTATACCAGTAATCATCCGTCCTTTGATGGATGTGTAAAAAATGGAGACAGCCAAGTCCAAATAACTGAAGTTGAACGTTTGGCTTTTGGAACACGAAAAGTAAATGAAAAATATATTATGTCATCGTATTTCAGTTAGTACTAAGTGAGTCTTTTTTATTATCTTGTGTGTTATCTAATAATTTCCAATCAATCAGTAATATTCTCCCAACCAAAAAGAATATTGGTACATGAGGAAAACAAGGAAAAATGTGTTTGTGGAAAACAACGAATGTCCCCGGTATTTTCGCACATGCCAGTGAAGGGGCTTGTCATAAGGATTAGGCATGTGAAATAATGAAAGGTTTATGCGCCTTACCGATTTAAAAGGTTATGGCCAATGTTTAAGTTTTTAAATGTAGGTTCCAGTTTCAGGTCAAACATTTTGGTAGCAAGATAAAACAGGAACTTGTCCATAAAGAATATAACTACATGTGAAATATGAATATGCGCCCTAACTGCTCTTTGCGCATCAAAATTAGTTATGGATAATGATAAAGTTTTTTGAAAAAGTAGGTTCTTAAAAAAGTTTTTTTTCAAACCCACCTGGGTTTGAAAAGGTCAAGGGAGGTCAAAAGGTTTTGTAAGCCCACAAAAAAGTGTCCTGTCAAAGAAAACAAAACCAATGTTGAAAAATTATTAAAGCCTTCCTAAGTACGTTACCATTCCGAAAGTTATAGTTGCTTGAAGGTTAAAATTTTTTGAATAAGGTAGGTTAAACTTCAAGGTCTAAGGTCAGGACCAGGTCACTAATGTTGGTAAAACCTCGACGAAAGGCTCTTGTCATACAGAAAACATACATGTGAAATATCAAGCCCTAGTACTTAAACCTTTCCAAAAGTTATAGCTAAGGTTAAAGTTTTTTGATTAAGTAGGTCAAACTCGTTCAAAGGTCAAGGGTCAGGAGGTCAACCATGTTGGTACCCACGGAAAGATTTTTGTATAAGAAACTATACATGTGAAAATGATCAAGTGCCCCTAGTAATGTTACCTTACAAAAGTTATAGCTAAAGGTTAAAAGTTTTTGATAACAGTAGTCAAACTTCACCAGGTCAAGGTCAGGAAGTCAACAATGTTGGTACGCCACTGGGAAAGATTTTGTCAATAAGAAAAGCAATAGACATGTGAAAATATGCAAAGCCCTAGTATTTACCTTTCAAAAGTTATAGCTAAGGTTAAAGTTTTTGATAAGTTAGGTCAAAACTTCAGGTCAGGAGGTCAAAACAATAGTTGGTACCCACGGGAAGGTGCCTTTCATATAACACCCGAAACATACATGTTTGAAATATCAGAGCCCTAGTCCTTACCATTGCAAAAAGTTATAGCTAAGGTTAAAGTTTTTGATAAAACGTAGGTCAAACTTCAAGGTCAAGTCAGGAGGTCAACAATGTTGGTACCAACGGAAAGGTCTGTGCATAAGAAAACATGCGGATACATGGGAAAATATCAAAGCCGCTAGTACTTACCTTTCAAAAGTTATAGCTTAAGGTTAAAGTTTTGATAAAGTAGGCTCCAAAAACTTCAAGGTCAAGGTTTCAGGAAGGTCAACAAATGTTGGTACCCACGGAAAGGTCCTTGTCATAAGAAACATACATGTGAAATATAGTCAAAAGCCCGCTAGTATTACCTTTCAAAACACGTTAATACTAAAGGTTAAAGGTTTTTTACAAAGTAGGTCAAAAACTTCAAGGTCGAAGGTTTCAGGAGGTCAACAATGTTTGGTACCCCACGGAAAGGACTCTTGTCATAAGAAACATACATGGGAAATATCAAAGCCCTATTATCTTACCTTTCAAACAGTTTAGCTAAGGTGAAGTTTGATAAAGTAGGTGAAACTTCAGGTCAAGGTTCAAGGAAGGTCAAACATATGTTGGTTACCCACGGAAAGGTCTTGGTCAATAAGAACCATGCATGTGATAATATTAAAGCCCTAAGTACTTACCATTCAAAAGTTATACGCTAAGGTTAAAGTTTTTGGGAAAATAGGTCAAAACTTCAAGGTCAGGGTCAGGCCGGTCAAAAAATGTTGGTACCCACGGGAAAGGTTCCTTGTCACAGAATTATACGAATGTGAATATCAAAGCCTCTAGTACTTACCAATTCAAAAAGTTATAGCTAAAGATTAAAGTTTTTGATAAAAAAGTAGGTCAAACTTCAACGGTCACAAGGTTCAGGAGGTCAAAAATTTTGGTAAACCCCCGACGGGAAAAGGTGCGTTGTCATAAGGAACACCATACATGTGAATGATCAAAGCGCCTAAGTACTTACAATTCAAAAAAGCTTATAGCCGAGGTTAAAGTTTCAGACAGAATGACAAGGGAAAGGACAGAATGACAGAAAGGACAGACAGGACAAAAACAATATGCCCGCCGATCTTCGATCCCGGGGGCATAAAAATGTATAAATTTGTAATTAGGCAATTTGTCAGAGGTACAATATGGATAATAATAGAAAGGAAAACTGCACAAGTACACACAATGTGTGTAATCAAGGAATCGAAACAAACCTCAAAAGCAAACGTCCTATCCATTTGTGTTCTTGAGGAGCAGGCATCCGCCACAACATGAACCTCGTAACCTCTCTCTAGTAAATCAATTACTGTCTGTTGAATGCATACATGTGTCTGAAATATATGAAAAAAGGAGATTTACACATCTTTTAATTAAATTGTAAAGTTTTTATGAATATGAATGCAATGTATGTGCAATATTTAAAGAAAGGAATCTATTTGACAGACTTATAACACTTTTAAATAAAGTTGTTTTTCATTTGCCATGACACAAGCTAAGCATACTAACGTAAAATTTCAAATATCAACATGACTAGATGTAAACAAAATGTGGATGATGAACTTATATTATGAATATTGGAATATCTTGGGTGTAGATGTACACATGTGAGTTCATTTATATACCTATCAAGTGCCAATATTCACTGATACAAGTTCACTAACTCCTTTATCATATACATGCATACATATTTAAGTGTTTGTAACTAAATATTGATTTTCATTTCTCATCAAATCTAGAACTGGAAGCATTATTGGTATTACTATAAATATCATATCATAGTAATACAAGTTTTCAACATTCAAGCCATAACAAAGCTGCTGCTTCAGTCAATGGTAGTGACATGCTTCAAATTACAAATGATGGCAATTAATTCCTTGTCCTGAACAGTAAATTGGGCTCTCTGCATGGTCATACAAAGAGAATAGACTACATAAAAATTTACAAATTGATCTAATTCCAAAAATGGACATTACTAAGTCCATAAAATTTATAAAATTATACAGTCAAAACTCGTTACCTCAAACTCCATGGGATCGAGAAAAAACTTCAAGATATCCGAGGATTCGTGATATCCAGGGTAAAATACTTAAAAGAATTAGTGTCAGATTGGGACTTCCGAATCACTTTGACATAAGCATGGTATTCGAGATACCGAAGTTTGACTGTATTTTGAATACAATTCAAAATACATGTATGAAGAATGTATTAATGTGATTATTTTAAAATATCAGAACTAATCTTGACTGAATCCACAATGTTACAGAACATATATCTTATTACCAGGTATTTCAGAAAGTTAGCATTCAATATTGCTCCAGGTGTTGCACACTGAGTTACTTCTAAACATTACAACACTACATTGTACATACATGTACATGTATCAGTGTTGGTGATCTGTTTTATTACTTTCAGTAAAAAAAATTGTTAGATATAAAGAATCAGAATTCACCTCTATTCCAAACAGCACAACATGTTTGATGTCACTTCTCGATTCCAGCTGAGTGATGACTTCTGGTACCAGCATTGTGAATTTTGTCTTACTGTGGCGTACCTGATTTTCATTTAATTTATCCTTAAGTTCGCTTACAGTTTCTCCGAGCCCTCTTGGGTACTAAAATGAATTTTAAAAGGGTTAACATGGTAAATTTACATATCACTTGCGGTACATGTAAGAATTTAATGCTGGTTTTTCAAAAGAAAGCATACCGGTATACTAACCTGTTCAGTAACAACCAAGGGAATGTTAAGAAGTTTTGAGCCCTCAACCTAGAGAAAAAAAAGTGTAAAATAACGAGTCAAATACAGATCATTTCATTGTAAAGTACTGATAGGTCCATTAGATTTGACAAAATTATTGAACTTATGCGCATGCTTTTAAATATCTAGGAATGTTGGGCCATAGGTGTTCATTGTTGCAATTAGAAAACTCTATTTGATACCTTTTTTCAAACAAGCTACAGTGCCTAATTTATGAGCTTGAGGATTGTGTTGTCATTACATGTGTCTTGGATACAGAAATTTCATTTGGGAAGCAAGGATATCTAAACTGAAAAGTAAAAAATCGGATTGAATCCTTTTTTTTAAAACTGTTCTTCCCCAGAAATGGGCCTGTTATCTGTGGATTGTTAAAAACCCAAGACAGCAAAAATTTAGGTATCCTATTCTGCTTTAGAGGAACACACTGTTCGTTTGTTTCATGTCAGTCGTCAGGTGTGAATAAAATAATGCATTCAATGACTATGTGATATAAACGATATATTATATACGAGTCTCTGATCTTAATTCATTTATTTTTTCTTGAAATTCATTCATGTGGGATATTGTGCTCCAAGTTTGTATGTTAAAATTTTTGTTTTGTTCTTTTGTTGTTGCCTAAATGGGATGGGGGTTGAATTAAGAGTCCAACCTGTCAAAAATTGTATAAGTTTCTTTTTTACTATATAAGTTAAACCAAAGGAGGATTACAACCCTATATGTCCCCACCCCTGCAAATGTCACTGAAAAATATCTTGTACAAAAAAAACTCATCAATATGTGGGGGATTCATATAATTTCCATAGGACTCCAGTTCAGAAACTGGACAACATTAGTAGCTCTCCTTAAAATACATAATTGATAATAATTAAATACAGTTTAATGAAGCCAATTGCACATCATCTTTTAATTGTCATTTCATTATAATTTATCTTAGTAAATAAGAAATCTGTGAGCTACTGCTCACTGAGGATACCCCCATTCTAAGGTAAATTAAGCTGCTTCCTAGAATTTTTTTTACATCCTTTGGTTGAATATTGTCTTGTTCACAAGAATTTTAGGCAAGTCAAAAGTGACCTTGACCTTGAAAATCAACTGTTCATCCTCTCCCAATGGGCAACATTGTGGAAGATTTGATCATTCTCTAATGAATGCTGTCAGTGTGTCTTCAATCTTGTTCACAATAACTTAAGTCAATAGTGACCTTGACCTTTGACCTTGAAAATCATTAGGGTTCATCCTCTCTCCAGGGGCAACATTTGTGGAAGGTTTGCCCAACTCTTGTTTTGTATTCTATTGCATGGGACTTACGATATTGATCACAGTTCATTATCTTTGCCTTTATATGATCGTATGATGTATGCCCTTGCTTCTATCTTGTTCACAATGTTCCGCACACACACACACATAAACACAGATGCACAGTAGCGATGCTACATGTACATTCCATCTGCAACGAGTTGCGAGGGATAAAAAGCAAATTACCAATGAATGGTTTCATAGGAAGATGGCTGTCTAGACACAGCTGATTATTTCAACCATACATTAATTCTAGGGAACAGGCAGAAGCGTGGAAATCGAGTAATGCCTTTAGAGTAGCACACATATCTCATTTGGTACAATACCCGAAATATAAGGAGCTACATGTAGGCTTTACTTCCTATTCCATAAAAAAAACAAAAAAAAAAACCCCAACTATTTTTGACAACCTCTCGGCAAGAGATTTCTGGACACTGGCATGCTATTCGTTCAGTAAACAGATAACTATTCTGTAACTATGTATGCCATAAACTGGCATAAGGCACCCGGGGATCGGTTTTCGTTTATCTATGGTTGGACTGTAGAATGGGCGTTACACATTCTCTTCAGGGCTATTTAATACTGTTAATTACAGAAACATACCAATTTTTCGGCGATTTCTACAATCTCCTTGAAATACTTGATAGACGGTTTAAACCTTTCTTGAATGTCACACATGAAAAAGATTGCATTTTCAGCTTTAATGTTCCCTAATTTCATCGAAGCCATTGCTTTATCTAACATCAACGTCTCATCAGCGCTTGTCTATGTACAAGGTCGTGTTTGATTACAACTAAAGCAGATTAGGTTTCAAAATCCAAACACCCAAATCATCCATATATATATAAATTGGATTTCATAGCAAATGAAATTTGTTTGTTTCCCGTTAAATGTGAATTATTTGTAATGACTTTATATTTCTTGGGTATCAAATATAGACTGTATTATTTTTAAAATCGAGTCTGCTGTCGGTCCTAGAGAACCTAAAAAGAAATGTAGAAGCGTTAAAATAATTCATAGATATTTCTATGTGTTGAATTTAATATATCTTGTATATATAAAGTTTAGAAAACATTATATGATTTTAAAAAAAAGGGGGGGGGGGTCGAGAAACCTGGTTAAACTATTAATTGGTGAACCTTTGAGAATCTAGGAAGTATAAAATAATATAGAATCATTTGTTTTAAGATTATTGGAAAAGTATATTATAAACCCATACTTAAATTACGATATTATGTTCATGAAATTAACTAAAGTCCTATTTAACCCCCCCCCCCCCAAAAAAAAAAAACCCCACATCATGAGTTCTTTTAGGTTCTTTGGGAAATGCACTATTTCCATCCAATAGAATAAAATACCAAAATGAATATAAAATTATTGTTTGGAAATTATTGGATAAGCTTGTATAAACCCATATATTTATTATAAATCAATTTACCAAATTCATAAAAATTCTTAAGTTCTCTCAGGTTCTCTAATTAACAGTTCCCCCTTTGCTATATCTTAGAACTTCTTCTTCCTCCTTCAAAGTTCAGAATCATCACTATCATTGTTATTACATAATCATCCATTTCGATTTGTCATGTGGATTTCATTATGTTGTAATCAAACGCGACTTCATTTGCGACAAACGCATTGATGATCAAGGACACAAACCGAAAGTAGAGTTAAAATAACAATGGACATAGACATTAAGAAAGAGGAAAGCACGTATACGTCTTGTTATTGGTTTGTTTATTAATTTTTATGTCTGTATTTATAACCTTAAGCACGATTTATCGGAGGTCTCAAATGGTTCACTTCTATTTAGATTGTCAAAACCACATGTGTCTAAGTGTAGAACTTTGTTTACATTCGCAACGATGTTGTGCATGATCAGCACTCACTAAAAATAGATAAATTAAACTGTACAGGTCCTCCTGCATGTCATGTATACAAAATATTTATGAAATATTATTTTTTGATATCACCGTTTCCATTCTAGCGAAGAAAATGTGTGGTGTTTATGTGACAGAATACGAGAGAGATACCCAGATCGAATCCACAACTGTTACTGTGTGTTTATATCCAACAACAAAAGAGCTGTGTGAAAAATTCAATTCCTCTTTCAAATCTTTGTTAAAAATTAATTAAATGGGAAAAGTTTCCTGACTGTTTCTAAAGAGAGAATGTATGTGATTAATGAATTTTTAATTAATTTCTTAATCAATTATATTAATGTATTTTTATCTTCCTATTAGATTCCAATTTGGAGACAGAAAGCAAGTAAACGAGAAGATGGTCAAGTTGTATGGGCAAGTATAAGATTTAGGCAGAATAATATACATTGTCACATATCAGGTGAGAGTTTTGCAGAGTAACACACCAAAACAGACCCAAAAAAAATTAGTATGAAAGACACAGAAAAGAGCATTGAAGGCATGGAAACCACATATGGATTACTAGCACAGGAAACTTTAAAAAGTAACATAAGAAGACACCAAAAAAACAAAAAAAAAACGTAAAAGGCTCTGAAAAGTAGCTTATTGAAGGCAGCATGCAAAGCATGGAAGGCACTGAAAAGTAGCAAAAAAAAACACAGAAAAATAACACAGAATTAGGCACCAAGAAATGTTGCAAGATGAACAATTTATAGCAAGAGCCTTAGAGGATGCACCCCAAGAGTCTTAGAAAGCTACTCTATAAACACAACATTTACTAACAAAATTGATTCACAAAATATTCTTAGGTTATTATGTACGTAATAATATATACCGGTAAATAATGACTGCAAGAGAGGGTTACAGTGGAAATAGTCACCCCTTGAAAACCATTGTTGAATGGTATATCTATGCAATGTTTCAAGGGGTGACTATTTCCACTGTAACCCTCTTTTGGCGATTATTTATATATTATACTGAATGTCATTAATTACAAATTCTAATGCAACTGTTTTGATCAAACTGACCAATTGTACTGAGTAAATGCGCATTAGCCTAGCTTTTGATGTTGATGTCATAATACTGTGATGCAAAAACATAATTAACGTCAAACATAAACATTGCAAAACTTGACTAAGATGTGACATCAAGAAAACTGCAGAATGGGAATACCTAGCTTCTCATTTGTGTTTGCGACCATTAATGTGATT
Organism: Ostrea lurida; assembly: GCA_903981925.1. Lineage (NCBI taxonomy): Eukaryota > Metazoa > Mollusca > Bivalvia > Ostreida > Ostreidae > Ostrea > Ostrea lurida. The sequence continues at coordinate 10,792 of CAJDSM010013994.1, read as the reverse complement.
TAAACAATTGCAAACATTCGTTTTACTGGCTCCGCTTATGCACATTAGAATGGTGAACCGTACGTGCATAATTCTCGTGCAGTCACATTTTTTTGAATATCAACCATTGTCAAGCAATGTGGACCGTGTTACGTTCTCACACACTGTGGGTGCGGTTTTATCATTCAGCGGGTGACAGTGATTTTATCAAAGGTTTCTCAACCAATCAAAATAAGTATTTTACATGAAAGTATAATATTATCATATAGGTATATCTATGCAATGCATCCTAAGAAAACTTAGTTCAAATTAAAGATATAATTTTTTTTAATGTACTATTTTTTTTAAATTCAATTTCTAATTAATTACTATAATTATCAATTTTCTAGGATTACCATGTGATATTCCTCTATCAGCCAGGCCCAGGTACATTGGTCTTTGACCTTGACACCTCCCTGACTTTTCCGTGTGACTTTGAGAGATATTATAAGGAATCGATCAAAGATGATAAATATCTGAGACCCGAATTCCACAGGTATTTTAGCATCTTTCTTTGTATTGTATTAGATATAGTAAATAAATTGTGAGTTTTATATAATTTTATATGCAACTGAATAGACTTTTAATTAATTAATGGTACAAATATATGCAGAGGGTTTCATTAATGTAATAGTATCGTTTAATAATGAATTTAGAGTTTATATATAGCATCCCTTGAAAAATATGCTAACATAAAGCATTGCAGTTCATACCTTACCTCATGTATTTTCAAAAATGAAATTTATTTTTTATGATGTAAATGAATTTATATTTGCGACTATTCCGTAATTTATCAGTGATGAACTGGTTCTCAGCAATGAATTTCTGTGACCAAGTTGATCTTAAATAAAAGTGAGAGACATTTAAGCATTGATTCGTTGAAAAATATTCAACAAGGTTCTCTTGAATCTTATGAAATTCCTTGCACATACATGTATCCAGGCTAAAATCTACAATCAGTACAGCACAGGCAACTGCATTCCCTTCTCCTTTGCCCTCAACGACACACAACCCAGATTCTCTTCACCCCGAGCAGGACTTTCACCTGTAGTCCAGGGATGGTATTAGCAACAACTGTAGTATAGTAGAGGAGAAAATCTATCATTGGACCAAAAAATTATACCAGGGACCCCTTCATTACTAGTAGGTTCTCTAACTACTGAGCTATCCAGTTCAATATCCATGGTTGTATAGCCCTAATGACTACATTCCTCCCTCTTTTAAGTTTATTTCACCCTCGAAGACTCTTTCATCCCTAGCAGGATAACCTGCAGTGCAGGGGTGGTCAGCATGCAGCACCAAGTGTAGTATAGGAGAGGAGGGAGTTTTGGGCTGCACTGAGAATCAAACCCGGGACCCTGCATTATTAGTCTTTGCTCTAACCAGAGCTATCCATGCTAATATTCATGGGTGGTATGTCCCTAACTACTACATTCCTCCCTCCATTAATTTGTCTTTTCCTCTACGACACATTCTTTACGCCCCAAGCAGGGCAGGTGTGGTCAATGGCATATTAACTGTAGTATAAAAGAGGAAAACATTTTGGGCTGGAGTTAACTGGGAATCAAAAAACATGGACACCCCCCCCCCCCCCTGCATTACTAATAAGGTGCTCTAACTAGAGTTATTCAGGCCAGTGGTCCGTATAGCCTTTACTATAACAAACACAAAAATTTATCTGATCATTGTCATAAACATGCAACAAGATTTCGCCATAGGAAAGAATTCAATGTAAACAAATTCAAAACATTACTTTCTGTGATAGTTATGCAGTACATATACAACTGCTGCGCTGCATTATTCTGATATTTCTTTCAATTAACCAAATTTTATTAATTTATAGCTATATACTTAAAGCACTGCACCGATTCTTTACACATCTGATTATTTAAAACACATTTCTCAGCATCAATTTGATTTGTAATATCAAGCATGTTATTAAGTAATGTTTTTCCCATTTCTAGATACTAATATACTACATCTATCATCTTTAGAGGGTGTGGTACTCTCACAGGGAAACATGGGTTTTTTTCAAACACATTTTAGCCATTCCTTTTCAGGCAGTTGACATAGCAAACTATAATATAATAGTCTGTTCCTCACAAATATTTACTTATGATTTTTCTTTTATGTTAGGGTGTGCATGTTGGTTTCATTTTTAACACAATAAATCCCAACTCCAGAAAATGCATAAAGGGAGGTAAATCTTACAAAACGACTGATATGAATTTTATTTCAGAATGTTCCGTGTAATTCCAGCTGCTGAATTCTTGCAGACTTTTGCGTCAGATAGATCTCACATGCTGACCAAGGATGGCCAGTGGATGTCCCCTCCCCCAGTTTATCCACCCATAAAAACACAAGGTATTCAAACACCTCAAATTTCCCCAATGCACAATCAAACTGGAATTCATTTACTTGGCAAGAAATATGCTGCATACTGTCTCTTATTATTATATAATGAAAATACATGCAGTTAATCCTGGTGATAATGCATATATTTTTTCTTTTCTTTCTGCAGAATGTACCAACAATATTCAGGAATTCATATCAATGGAAAATGAAAAAAGCCATGGAGTAATTCTCAATTTAAAACAATTTCTGGAGAAGTTTTTGAACAGTACTATCAGGACATGATCTGCTCAGGGTGGTATCTGTATGGTACTTCAGTAATATGTTTTGTCTGTGATATAATCTCTGTCTTATTTATTCATTATTTGTTCTGCAGCTATTGTTACGGATATTTTTTAATCAATATTTTATTTGTAGATCTTGAAATTTCAACTATATGTGCACATATGTTGAACATTATTCTGAACATAGCATAATAAATAAACCAATTCAAAGTTTATATCTTTGCCTTATAAACTTTATTTATTCTTGGTACTGTACACCTCCATTCAACAATAACACGCAAGTCAATTTACACTGTAAAATCATTCATTTTCATGGGTTTAAAATTTCGCCGTTTTGACTCTAAATTAATAATGAATTCATTGACATTAAATTTTGCTGATTTATAATTCATTTATATATATACATTTAAGTACAAAAATTCGTCGTGGATTTATTTTTTTATTTACCCATGAAAATAAGAAAATTAAATCCCAAACGAAAATTTATGATTTTACAGTAGGTGTATGATAGTATCTGCAATCCATAAGAGTTGTGAAACACATGTATGCTTCATATATAAAGTTATGCTCTGCATGCTGAACCTTAAATCCAGTCTTCATAGTTTCTCAATTGTGATTCTGGTACATATCCTTTATCATTGTACATATACATGTGATATATGCACCCAATTTGTATACTATATATCCTGGATTTCAAAGAAGATATACAAAAATGTTAATGATCCAAATTTAACTGTATTGATCCATTTTCAGCTCCACCCATGTTAAGGTCAAAACTTGACCTTGTAGTAAAGAATTATTGAATAATAACAATAACGATAATCATCATTTAAAATACCATCTCGAGCCGTTGTTGAAATGTACTCTCCACTCCCCTTTTGGAAGAGGAGCTGTAGCATTTCAGATGTGGCTAATTGCAACGGTGCATTTAGAAAGACGAGAATCTCCATAGACATATTGGTCCCCTATATTCTGGTTAATTTTGACCAAAAGACAGGTACTATAGGGGCCATGAGTGGTTTATGAGCAACATTTGTATCCTAAATAATACCTGTGGGGGACCGGGTTAGAATAGGTCCCCATCATCCCCTTGAGTGTCATAAGGAGTGACTTAATGGGGGTCCGGGTTAGAATAGGTCCCCAGCATCTCCTTGAATGTCGTAAAGGGTGACTGAGTAAAACGGTCCTTCAGATGAGACCACAAAAACTGAGGCCCCATGTCACAGCCGGCGTGGCACGATAAAGATCCCTCCCTGTTCAAAGGCACTGGTGACGTCTCCATATGAGTGAAATATTCTCTAGTGGAACAATAAATAATCAATAAATTATTCCATATATAAATGTATCTTTACTTCAGTTGATCTGACCTCTTCTATTTGACCTTCAGTTTGGTTCAGAACAATGCATGTATCCTCATATCATACACAACCTATTTGTACAGATCCACAAGTCCCTTGACATATGAATAAACTCCTTGACCTTAACTTCAAATACTCCAGGTTATGACGAAGTCACATTCTTTGGTAATATGAAATATAAAATTTCACTTCACCTCTTGTTTTTTAATTGCATTTCAGATGTACATTCCAAATTTTATCACAAATTAACAGATAAAAACGAGATGATTTAATTCTTAATGTCCTTCCAAATGCTTTTGGTGTCCCACAACTGTCCTGTACAGTTTGTGAAATCAAATTCCAGGCCAAGCAATATGATCAACTTAATATTGTGACTAACAATCCTACAAAATTGGAACATTTAAATCTATATTGCAGTGTTGCATCGACAGTGTTCCTGTTGTGTAGTATGTACAAATCCAACAAAGTCCCATAACTCCTGTAAAATTTGCTGCATCAAATTGGTTAAGCAATATGATCACCTGCATGTGGTGACTAACAATCCTCAAATTCTGAGCAGTTTCCAAGAAGTTCAACCTACAGTCAAGTCAGACGGACACTGGTATTTCTATGTCCCCCTACACATTGCAGTGAGGGACTAGATCTGTCTAATGGGCGCTCCATCCCCCTGAACAAGATTTATCAAAACAAGGCCATTCTATTCTGAGCAAAATCACTCGATCCTGTCTTTGTCACAATACTAAATGGAGAAATCTAATACTATAGGCAAATAAAACTTAATTATATAGTATAGAAACAATTTTGTAAGTATGGGAATGATAATAAAGTACCCTGTACAAAGCATTACACTATATTTCGATATATACCACATATACGTATGCAAGACTCCAAAGTGCGATGGTTTGTTAACGATACGGACGCCAAAGTGCGATGGTCACACGTGACACCAAAGTGTGATGATCTACTCCTAGAACACGCCAAAGTCCGATGGTGAGGGTAACGTCACATTATTATGACGTCAGTCACGTCTTCCAAAAATTCACCCAAAGAATTCCAACATCAGCTTGCCACAAAGAATATTTTAGAAGGATAAACTGAAGAAAAGGAAGATGAATGACCCCAATCCGAAACTACATTGGTCACGAGAACTCGAGCGGACCCCATATACTTTCTGATGTACGATATTTATCAGACCTCAACCAAAAACATTACATATTAATGCCATCTAGCCTATCATCTACAAGTAAAAAATATATTACCTACTAAGTCTATCAAATCATCGGCCACTGGTCAGGAACTGTTGAGGAACAGAATAATAAATTTATGTTGATATTTACTTCACCAAATGTGCTTTCAAATCAAATAATATTTAAAGTCGGGTATACATTACAAATAACAAGCTCTAAAGAGCTATATATATTATAGACCCTAAGCGATGGTCTGCGCCAAACCCCGATGGCTGACACGCCAAAGTGCGATGGTTCCCCATCATACGCCAAAGTGCGATGGTCCTTAATCATCGGCCAAAACTCGATAAAGCTATAAAAAGTACATCAGAGAGTACATGGGAGTCCGAGTTCTCTCAAAATTTTCAGATCTCCTTTTCTTCAGTTTATCCTCGAAAAAATATGTCAGCCGCAACTGACGAGAGATTTCTTCGTGACTGACGTCATAATAACGCGACTTCACAAATGTTACCAACACCATCGGACTTTGGCGTGTTAGCTAGACCATCGCACTTTGGAGTAACGTGTAGACCATCGCACTTTGGTGTGGCCATCGCACTTTGGCGTCCGTAAGCTTAAACCATTCCACTTTGGCGCCGCACTTTGGTGTGGCCAGGCGACCATCGCAATTTGGGGACACCATCGCACTTTGGAGTCTTACATATATATATTTACCGACTATGTTCATGATTATTTATTATTTGCTATGCATATGTAATAAATTCTGGAGGGGGGAGTACACTCTAGTAATAAAATAATATGTTTGTTTAATGATACACCTAATTAGTAATTAAATTGAATAATTTTCCTTTCATATTACTATTTTTTATGCCCCCGTCTCTGTTATTCTGTCTCTAACTTTAACCTCGGCTATAACTTTTGAATGGTAAGTACTAGGGCTTTGATATTTCACATGTATGTTCCTTATGACAAGACCTCTGTGGGGACCAAAATTCTTGACCTCCTGCCCTTGACCTCCTTTTCAAAAACTTTAACCTTAGCTTTAACTTTTAAATGGTAAGTACTTCCCAATGGGCTTTGATATTTCACACGTATGTTTCTATTTTAAAAACAAGTCCTCTCCGTTCGGTACCAGAATTTTTACCTCTTGACCTTGAATACTTTTAAAAAACTTTAACAATGACTTTAACTTTTGAATGGTAAGTACTAGGGCTTTATATTTCACTTGAACATTTCTTACGACAGACTTCTTTGATCGGTACCAAAATTTATGACCTCCGTGACCTTATTCTTGAACTTTGACCTACTTTTCAAAAACTTGAACATTGTTTTTAACCTTTGAATGGCAAGAGGTAGGGCTTTCATATTCCTTATGACATGCCCTTTTTTCTGGTGCCAAAATGTTTGACCTTGAATTTTGTCCTACATTTTAAAAACTTGGAACATTAA
>CAJDSM010013988.1:0-11687 GCA_903981925.1 Ostrea lurida | reverse complement strand
GGGGGGGGGGGGGGGGGGGGGGGGTTGAAACCCCCGTCCCTCTCTCTTTAAATGTGTGAAGAATTTTTGAGAGTAACTCTCGTAATGTACATTTCCTGCTCAGCTTGAGCGACATCATCCTTCTACATAGCACTTCAAAGAATTACTTTCTACTAGTATTTTCCCTCAAGGGCGTCAAAGATCTTTACACACCAAGGAAACTTCTTGTTAGAAATAAAATGTGTTTGACCTAGAACAACAAAAGAAATTATTTGTATCATAGTGTTCTCGGCAGAATTAAACAAGAGGCCCAAGGGCCATATCGCTCACACTGAGCACAGCTGCTTCATCTAAGACAGAGCAGTAGTTTGGATTTAGAATGTATCACTGTGGACTACATCTAACCTATGTCGGGTGGAGGCATTATCTGAACCAGCTTAAATCTACTCCATTTCAGGAAGCTTTCAGGTAAACATCCACTCTTCTGGTTCAATGAAAAAATTTAAAAGAATTTCTCTATATATTTGCATGTAAAACTTGATCCCTATTGGGGCCTCATCATACCCCAAGGGTCATTGATTTGAACAAACTTGAATCTCCTTTATATCAGGACAGCTTCCATATAAATTTCAGTTTCCCTGGCTCCAGTGGTTCTTGAGAAGAAGATTTTTAAAGATTTTCCCTCTATAATCATATGTCAAACTTTGATCCCTATTGGGCCCATCGTACCCCGGGGGTCATGATTTGAACAAACTTGAACATCTCCACTATATCAGGAAGCTTGCATATAAATTTCAGCTTTTCTGGCCAGCGGTTCTTGAGAAGAAGAATTTTTAAATGTCACCACCCTATTTTTGCATTTTTATGATATCTCCCTTTGATGAGAGCCTGGTCTTCATTTGAACAAAATTGAGCCCCCTTCACCCAAGAGATGTGTGTAAGCAAGTTTGGTTTGAATTTGGCCCAGCGGTCTTTGAGAAGAGTTGAAAATGTGAAAAGTTTACGACGACAGACAACGGACAAATTTTGATCAGAAAGCTCACTTGAGCCTTCGGCTCACGGTGAGCTAAAAACAAGAGGCCATGGCCACATCGCTCACACTGAGTGACCTAAGCTGTGGCTAAGCAGTGGTGATTTAAAAAAATAATTCAAGTTTCCTTAAACATGACCCACTGGCTCTGGAGAAGAAAATTTTAATATCAAAACTTTGATCCCTACTTAAGAAAAGGGTTTTTAAAGATGTTCTCTATATAATCATATTGTAAAATTTTATCCCCTATTGGGGCCATCGTCCCCCAGGGGTCATGATTTGAACAAACCTTGAATCTGCACTATATCAGGAAGCTTTTATATAAATTCAGCTTTTCTGGCCAGTGGTTCTTCAGAAGATTTTTAAAGATTTTCCCTAGATATATACAATATGTAAAACTTTGATCCCCTATTGGGGTTCCCATCGACTCCGGGGGTCATGATTTGAACCAAACTTGAATCTCCACTATATCAGGAAGCTTTCATATATAATAAATTCACGTTTCTGGCCCAGTGGTTTCTTGAGAAGGAAGATTTTTTCCTATATAATCATATGTAAAACTTTTGATCCTCTATTGGGGCCCCATAGTACCCGGGGTCATGATTTGAAACAACTTGAATCTCCTCTAATCAGGAAGATTCCATATAAATTTCGGCTTTCCTGGCCCAGTGGTTCTTTGAGAAGAAGATTTTTAAAGATTTTCCCTCTATAATCATGATTGTCAACTTTGATTCCTCTATTGGGGCCCCATCGTACCCCCGGGGGTCATGATTTGAACAAACTTGAATCTCCACTATATCAGGAAGCTTGCATATAAATTTCAGCTTTTCTGGCCAATTAGTTCTTGAGAAGCACAGAATTTTTAAATGACACCACCCTATTTTTGCATTTTCATGATTATCTCCCCTTTGATGAGAGCCTGGTCCTTCATTTGAACAAAATTGAAGCCCCTTCACCAAGGATGATGTGTACCAAGTTTGGTTGAATTTGGCCCAGCGGTTCTTGAGAAGAAGTTGAAAATGTGAAAAGTTTCGACGACAGAACAACGGACAAATTTGTGATCACAAGAAAACTCACTTGAGCCTTCGGCTCAGGTGAGCTAAAAACAAGAAGGCGCATGGGCCACATCGCTCACCTGAGTGACCTAAGCTGTGGCTAAGCAGTGGTGATTTAAAAAAAAAATAATCAAGTTTCCTTAAACTGACCCACTGGCTCTGGAGAAGAAAATTTTAATATGCAAAACTTTGATCCCTATTTAAGAAAAGGTTTTTAAAGATGTTCTCTATATAATTCATATGTAAAATTTTATATCCCCTATTGGGGCCCCATCGTACGCCCCCAGGGGTCATGATTTGAACAAACTTGAATCTGCACGTATATCAGGAAGCTTTTATATTAAATTTCAGCTTTTTCTGGCCCTTGGTTTTCAGAAGATTTATTAAAGATTTTCCCCTAGATTATAATCATATGTAAACTTTGATCCCCTTTTGGGGTCCCATGTACTCCCGGGGGTCATGATTTGAACAAACTTGAATCTCCACTATATCAGGAAGCTTTCATATAATTTCAGCTTTCCTGGCCCAGTGGTTCTTGAGAAGATTTTTCCTATATAATCATATGTAAAACTTTGATCCTCTATTGGGCCCATAGTTACCCCCGGGGGTCAGTATTTGAACAACTTGAATCTTCCTATATTCAGGAAGATTCCATATAGATTTCAGCTTTCCTGGCCAGTGGTTCTTGAGAAGAAGATTTTTAAAGATTTTCCCTAGATATAATCATATGTAAAACTTTTGATCCCCTATTGGGGCCCCATCGTACCCCCGGGGGTCATGATTTTGAACAAACTTGAAATCTCCACTATATCAGGAAGCTTGCATACTAAATTTCAGCTTTTCTGGCCAGCGGTTTCTTGAGACGAAGATTTTTAAATGACACCACCTATTTTTGCATTTTCATGATTATCTCCCCTTTGATGAGAGCCTGGTCCTTCATTTGAACAAAATTGAAGCCCCTTCACCTAAGGATGATGTGTACAAAGTTTGGTTGAATTTGGCCAGCGGTTCTTGAGAAGAAGTTGAAAAGTGAAAAGTTTACGACGACAGACAACGGACAAATTTTTGATCAGAAAAGCTACTTGAGCCTTCGGCTCAGGTGAGCTAAAACAAGAGCCAATGGGCCACATCGCTCACCTGAGTGCCTAAGCTGTGGATAACAGTGGTGATTTAAAAAAATAATTCAATGTTTCCTTAAAACTGACCCACTGGCTCTGGAGAAGAAACATTTTTAATATGCAAAACTTTGGATCCCTATTTAAGCAAAAAAGGTTTTTTAAAGATTTCCCTATATAATCATAAGTAAATACATTTGACCCCCTATTAGGGCCCATCATCCCCTGGGGTCTGATTTGAACAAACTTGAATCTCCACTATGAACAAGGAAGCTTTACATATATAATTTCATGCTTTTCTGGCTCGTTCGGTTCTTGAAGAAGAAGATTTTAACAAAAGGCCAGGGGGCCACAATCACTCACCTGAGCACTCGCTTCACTAAGAAAGCAGTAAGTTTGGGATTTAGAATGTGCCACTGTGGACTAAATTAACCTCTGTCATTTCCAATACCATAACATGACGATTCATGTCTCAATGAACTTGGGCTCACCACAGGGATAAGAAGAATAATGTTTGAGGGTGGGTCCATGACCCCTAAGGGCCCTCCACATATGTTCAGCATAACGAAACTTGTCTCAACAGAGAACCAAAGAAGCATAAGATTTAAAAAGAGTTCCCTACACAATACTACGTATGTAAAACTCTTAATCCAGAGGGGGTGGTGGAAGGCATTATCTGAAAAACTGTAATTACTACATATCAGGCTAGGAAGCTGTTTCAGGTAAAATCCATTCTGGTTTGATGAAAGAAGAGTTTTCCTATATAATCAATATTGTGATAAACTTTGATCCCTATTGTGGCCCCATCGTACCCCAGGGGGTCATGAATTGAACAAACTTGAATCTGCACTAATATCAGCAAAGGCGTTTCATATTAAATTTCAAGCTTTTCTGGCCAGTGGTTTTTGAGAAGATTTTTTTAAAGACTTTTCCATTATGTATATATGTAAACTTTGATCCTATGGGGCCCATCGTAACCCCGGGGGTCATAAATCTGATAACAACTTGAATCTGCCACTATATCAAGGAAGCTTCATATTTTCAGCTTTTCTGGACCAGTGGTTCTTGAGAAGAACGATTTTAAAAAGGATGTTTTCCTATAAAATCATAATTATGTCAAACTCTTGATCCCTCTATTGTGGCCTACCAATACCCCCGGGGGTCATGATATTGAACAAACTTGAACCTCCACTATATTAGGCAAGCCTTTCATACTACATTTAAAAGCTTTTTGGCCCAAGGGTATCTGTAGAAGATTTTTTAAAAGATTTTCCCTAATAATCATATGTAAAACTTTGATCCCTATTGTGGCCCCATCGTACCCCGGGGTCCATGATTTGAAACAAACTAGACTCTCCACTATATCAGCGACTTTCATATAAATTTCAGCTTTCTCTGGCCCAGTGGTTCTTGAGAGAAGATTTTATGACACCACCCTAATTTGCAATTTCCGTGATTACTCCCTTTTGATGGGGGGCCTGGTCCTTCATTTGAACAGAAAATGAATGCCCCTTTCACCAAGGAGATTTGTAACCAAGTCTGGTTGGAATTTGACCCAGTGGTTTCTTTAAAGAACGAAGTCGAAAATGTGAAAAGTTAACTGACAGACAGACAGACGGACCGGACAGACAGACAACGGACAAAAGCGGCGATCCGAATAGCTCACCTTGAACCTTCGGTTCAGGTGGCAAAAAAAGAACATGATTATTTTAAAATAAATTCTTTTTTTTCAAAATTGACAAAAATCTCTTAAACATTATTCCAAACTTTACCTTCTGCAAGGCCACTTTTTACAAAGAAAAGTAGACTGCATCTATATATCAGGAGGATCATTCCTGCACTTCACTAAGATACAGTCAGTTCTTCCTTTTTCAAAAGAATTTTAAAAATCCTGCATAAAATCTTACACCAGTAAGTAATGCAGATCAGTTCTGTCTATCTCTACAACAACAGGTGCGACCCTAACACCCCCCCTCCCCCACTTTATCAACTGGTAGATGCAACGGTTCTTTCCCTTTCTCATTCATTATAAGAAAGAAAACGTGAGCAGCTCACATACCCCCTCCCTACAATAATCTGAGAAAATGCGGCACATTATGAAAGAAAAATAAGTTTTGGGCAATGAATTGAACTATCGGTTTAAATGGATACATTTGCTGATAAAATCATGTACTAGGATTCTTTTTTTCTAAAATAAGTAAGAGATCTTTTCATTAAACATAACAAAAGCAACAATTGTTATCCTTCTTCCACTCAGTGTCTTAATTTGGTAACAAGTATTTAGGGACAAAAAATTACATAAGAATTTCCTGCAAATTATGCCATATACAGCGCATGTCCTCATTAATTAAAAGTTCTCACGAAATTCTGTTTCAGACGAGTTGCGCTGACAAACTGTTTCGAGTGTAATATCTTACAATGTAGTTTGGCCAACATTCTAGATTCAAAAGGGGCATAAGTCCGAAAAACAAGAGGCCCACAGGCCTTAAACGGTCACTGAGTATCCATATCTCCATACCGGGAGTCTCAGATTTGCATTTTTAAAGTCTCAACTAGGCTGTGTCTTCATATGTTATCATGCTTCGAAATATGGCATATGATTCTATTCAAGATACACAGCAGACAATTATCATTTCAATCACACAATGTAGTTATTAACCGTTCAATAAATTTCACAAAGAAAACCAATACCCGGCAGATCTTCTGCTAATGGCCACTGCAGTGACAGCTTACTTTTGACCCAAGATTCAATAGAGATCATCTATGACCCATGGGTGAGAGTGGTTGTTATTACATAAATGAATATGAGTGACTCGATGTGGGATAGTACATAGCGTGAAAAGCCCAGAAATACCATTATTTTACTTTGATCTGTCACATGCACATTGACCTTTGGACATTGACCGAGATTTGATAAAGAACATCTTCGTTTTAATGCGATTCTACGTGAAAGAGCATAAGTGCATTTAGAACCCGGAAACCAATATTGCTACTTTGATGTCTAGTGTTTGTGACCTTTAAATTCGAGTAAGGACATCTTCATCCCATGGAATAGATCATATGCATGATACTGGTAACTCTAGGTGAAAGGCCTAACAATTAATGCTGGAAAACACTGTTACAGGACGGAAAAAATAGACTATCCAGATTCCGTATCCCCCCTTCCCAAACTTGTTGTGGGGGGGGGGCATAATTAAGAAATCAAAGGCTCCATGTGTATTCAAACTATTCCATTTCATTTAAAATTAATAATGAATGCATCTACATGGGGATGTTTTCAATATGTTTACATATCAAACACTCATGATGTACAAGTTTGCGCCCGCCCTGGGGCAGATACCACTACCCTGGGGATCTACCAGAATTTACATTTGGTAGACGGCCATTCTGCTCTATAATGACTATGCATTTAGTTTCTCTTAGACATGTTGGTTGTACAGAAGAAGATTTTTGAAAATTGGTGCATTCCCCCCCTCCAGGCCCCAGGGGAGCTAAAGACCTGAAAATTTACAAATAAGTGCCCTTGTCCTAAGATGCTGTTATAACCAAATTTGAAAAGAATTGGACTGGTAGTTATCAAAAGTTAAAAATGTTTCAATTGTTAACACATTTCAATCAATGACCATTTTGGCCCACCCCAATACCAAAACCCTACCCCTAGGGTCAGGAAATTTACAATTATAATAGAAAACTCCCGTGCTCATTCAAACATCCATTTAGTTTTAATTTACGGTCAATAGCATTAAAGAAGATGTTTTCAAATGTTTTACACATATTCACTATGTACCACAAGTTTGGCCCCACCCTGGGGTCAGAACCCCTACCCGGGATCACCAAATTTACAATTTTGGTAGAGGCTGTCCTGTTCTACATCACTATGCATTTAGTTCTCTCCAGGCAGTGCGGTTGTAAAGAAAGATTTTTTGAAAAATTGGTCACTTTGGGCAGTTTTTGCCCCGCCCCCCAGGCCCCAGGGGTGAAGAGACCTGAAATTTACAATTTATGTGCCCCTTGTCCTAAAGATGCTTCATACCAATTTGAAAAAGAATTGGACTGGTATTATCAAGAAGAAGTTAAAAGTGTCAATTGTTAACACATTTCATCCAATGACCATTTTGGGCCCCACCCTAATACCAAAACCCTACCCCTAGGGTCATCGAAATTTACAATTATAATAGAAAACTCCTTCTCATTCCAAACATTCCATTTAGTTTTAATTTACTGTCAATAGCATTAAGAAGAATGTTTTCAAATGTTTACACTATACACTAGGTACCAAGTTTGGCCCACCCTGGGTCAGAACCCCTACCCCGGGATCACCAAATTTACAATTTTGGTAGAGGCCTTCCCGCTCTACTATCACTATGCATTTATGTTTCTCTCAGGCATGTGCGGTTGTAAAGAGAAGATTTTTGAAAATTGGTCACCTGTTGGCAGTTTTCCCCCCCCCCAGGCCCAGGGGTGCAAGAGACTGAAAATTTACAATTTATTGTGCCTCTTGTCCAAGAATGCTTCATACCAAATTATGAAAAAGATTGGACTGTAGATATCAAGAAGAAGTTAAAAAGGTTCAATTGTTAACTCACGACGGACGACACACGACGGACGGAAGACCAATTGCAATAGGTCACCTGAGTTTACTCAGGTGACCTAAAAAAAAAAAAATGATCAGAATTTCCTGTGTATATGCGCACTTACACGGTATGTTCTTCATGACTACAAAGTTTCACGAAATTCTGTTGAGCGGTTCAGAGGAGTTGCGCTGACAAAAAACAGGAATGAAGACTGACTGATGGACGGGGTCAAAAAACGATTATACCTTTTGCAACTCGTTGCATGGGGTATAATTACATTGTGCTTCGATCCATTTAGGCGCAAAGATTTAAATTTTGTGCAATAAATCAATGGTGGTATTACACAGTTTATACCACGGTGACCTTCCATTTCTCCATCAGCAGATTACAAACAGAATCAAGTGGTCATAAATTACATCACGGGTTTATAATAGCCAGAATATGAGAGGCGATAGCTGAACAACCTCAGGGATCCAAGAGAGAGAGACAAAGAGAGAGAGAGGTGATAGGAAAGAAACAGACGAGAGACGAGAGACAGAGAGAGGAAATACAAGATGTTCTTACTTTGTGCTCATTCATTGGGTGATGATCAAACCTCATGTAAATAACAACTTGGTTCAACAGACCTTCTACATTTAAATTGCCTTAAAGTTTCAAATAAAATATTCATTACAAATATGTCTCGGAATTTTAATTAGAAAATCAAATTAAAAGTAAATATAGAGACAGATGGACCTTCCTAAAGCCAGATTTGTGATCAACCGCTCATTAGATTGGACATTAATTAAAAATTAACAAACTTTAAACAACCATAACTAAATAGCCATGAACACATTACAAATCATGTGCGGTAACCGGTATCTATTGGTTTAACATTCCAAGAGGCAACAAATAATGTTTAAAGGGGAAGACTGCAGACATTTTAAAATAATCAATAAAAATCTGAATATGTGATATGATATGGAGTACAATTATAGTATAATTAATATAAAAATAACTTAATATAAACTCTCAATTGCACTGTAAAACTTTGAACTGTTCATATACTGTATAATAATACATAGACTTCTAACTGTTGGGCATTAAGAATATTAAATCAAGCTTGCTGATATGGACTTTGGTATAATCCTCATTTATGAAATGAGCGAAGTCAAAATATCACAGTTTCATGGTGTATGTTGATAATGGTTCCTTTCCACTAACTCCCTACAGAATGTAAAGCATTAAGAACACATCTAGGACACGCTAGGGGCAGTAACTCACTACTGGAGTAATATTTGATTAAGACCTGGGCACTGTTTGGTAAACGGGCAGGTCCTTGGGATAATTCCTTTTGAAACTTGACCAATACCTCCTCCATGAAATTCTGTTTTGTATAGTAATGGCCACATGTAAACAAAATGCTGTTATTGCCCTGGTTCTGTTCACATGGCTGGTCGCTATGAAGTTTTTCGTCTAGGTGATCGACCTCGCTGCGAGTCATGGCGATGAACTGACGAGACTCGGCTCCTTTTTGCAGATTCTGTACTACGTCCTGCCAAAGTTGTTGATATGGTATCATCTTTTCACTAGGTTGAAGGTCAAGGCCTTGACCCCCATTCGTATCCATGGTTACAGCCTGGTAGGCTTGGTAACAAATTGGATGCTTTTTCTCGAAGTCTAACGAATGGATTTTCTTGACAACATGTTGTAAAACTGTCAGTGAGAATTTGGTTGAGAATGAAAGCTTTCGTTCTACAACAGGACTTTTCTCTGGCCTAAAATGAACCGAAGCACCATATAGAAATGTGTAGCAATATTCAAAGAAAACTGATTTTATATTACACAATATGTTAATAGTTTAATTGTCACTGTAGAAAATGTATATGTACTTTGGAAACTTAGTGGTAAGTCTTCCAGGGAAGACATTTGTCGCCTGCCTACTTCTTTTCTTTTGAAAAATTACTTCATTATTAATGTATCCTCTTGAAAAAGTATATAATTATAATTTTTTTGTCAGAATTCAGCTCTGTTCAAATTTATGAGAACGACAATGCATTCAAACATGATGAATTAGATGAAAGATGATATATTATTAGGAGATGTCACTTGTGGGAGATTCTATCTGAAATAAAGACATACAGTATTTAATTTGAAGGTTCTCAGGCCCTCAGTCATTACTTTGTGACAAACACAAATATTCTCTCTAAGTTGTATCAAACAGGAAGTGGACATGCGACAGTTTTGAAACTGTGTTACACGATACAGTTCTGATGGTCTGTGTCAAATATCAGGAAGCTGTCCCATGTGGTTACAGAGAAAAGTGTGACAGAAATTATTTTGCTATAAATTTGTCTACGTTAAAAATATTCTAAGCAGCATCAAACAGGAAGCTGACATGCGGCAGATAGGAAACTGCATTAAACAATACAGTTCTCCATACTGATGCTCTGTGCCAAATATCAGGAAGCTGACCTGTGTTGTTTCTGAGAAAAATGTGACAGAAATTTCTCTGTGTTAAAAATATCTTAAGTTGCATCAAACAGGAAGTTGCGTTACACGATACAGTTCTCCATACCGATGCTCTGTGCCAAATATCAGGAAGCTGGCCTGTGTGGTTCCTTAGAAAAATGTGACAGAAATTTTGTGAAGCCGCCGCTGTCGCCGCAAGACGATTGATAGTGATCCCTATATGTCACCAGACGCCGCAAGACGACTAAAGTGATCCCTATAAGTCACCTCTGCTAACGCAGGCAGGCAACACAATAATATTCATGACAGCACATCATCGAAATCGTTTTTATTCAAAGCTGTTATGTTATGGTGTAAAAATTCATGTGTAACAATCAAGAATTTTAAAATTTTATATCATTCCAAACCTTGTAATTCATAGAGCGAAATAAAATACTCTCCACTTATTTACAATGCTTCATTCTAATTTTGGAATTTGTATTTTACCATTGGAAATTGGTATGTTGCTTTCTAAACTCTATGAAAAAGGAGGAAATCCCATAAAACTTTAACTGTCACATGGCATTCATTACACTGATATTGAGACACAACACAAAAGGCACTTGTTGAAAACCATTTGCGGTCTGTTTGTGGATTGACCTACTTACCAGAAGATGATGACGGACAGAATACAAGAGAAGTGATCTAGGTAAGGGGTCAGTAACTTTTCTAGGTCGCTGGACATCAGTCCTTCTGCCTCCCAAAATTGCAGCATCTGAAAAAGGACATAGTTTTGTATCAATTAAACCAATTATTTCATTTAGAAAAAAATGCGTCAAAGACAGAAATGGCCGGGTTGCTGCAAATATGTTGATTTCTATTTTGTTGAATGAAGTACAGGATAAAAATTTCACCAAACTTTCTGTTGGCCTTCATAAG
The DNA here is from genome assembly GCA_903981925.1 of Ostrea lurida. Taxonomy (NCBI): domain Eukaryota; kingdom Metazoa; phylum Mollusca; class Bivalvia; order Ostreida; family Ostreidae; genus Ostrea; species Ostrea lurida. The sequence goes on along the minus strand of CAJDSM010013988.1, from coordinate 565 downwards.
GATGCTTATATAAATACTATTAATAAAAAAAAATCAGCAATTAACATACATGTAATAAAATAAATCATAATATAACATGGGTCATTACCAGTATTCAAAAATTTGTACTAGTATATATTTATTATGTTGTAAAAATTCGGTAAACAGGAAGTAGGTGTCGGACAAGTCTGAAATCGGATCCCACGATATGGGCCACCCGCTGATGATGGATATCAAAGGTCATGAGGCTGCGATAAATTAATTGCTGAGTAAAGTGTTACAAAATTTGCACTATTAAGAATAAGACAGGAAAATATCCAAGTCGGTAAACAGGAAGTAGGTGTTGGACAGGTCTGAAATCTGATCCCACAATATGGGACCACTCGCTGATGTTGATATGCAAGGTATGAGGCTACGATAATATAATTGCTGAGTAAAGTGTTTCCGAAAATTCTGCACTATTAATAATAACACTGGAAATATTTTAAGTCGGTAAACAGGAAAGTAGATGTTGCACAGGTCTGAAATAGGATCCCATGATATGAGACCACCCGTAGATGATAAATATTAAATGTCATGAGGCTAC
>CAJDSM010013987.1:98-23633 GCA_903981925.1 Ostrea lurida | reverse complement strand
ACAAATGGCAATAAAGCATTGTACAAAGTTCAAGTCTATCCGATAAGCGGTATAGGAGGATGGGCGTTCACGATATTTTATTCTCCACACCTCTTGAATCCACCATAACTTGTTCAAGGAAAATAATTTGATCCTTCTCTCCCGACAATATGCACATCTATAGATGGCAATGAAACACAGTACATACCGATGAGCGGTATAGGAGGAGAAGCGTTCATGAGATTTTGTGACAGACAGAGGGAAAGACGCGGACAGACGTCAAGAAAGTACAAAAACAATGTCTCCCTCTGGAATGTATAAAAAAAAAAAAAAAGATATGTTCAAGAAATCAAGTCAAAGGAAAGTGATAATGAACCGACAGAGAAACGCCCATTGTCTATAGGTAGGTCTCTTTCTTTAATAAACAATTACATGTACCATTGTATAGAATATGAAAACCTTACGAGATTTAAAGTTGGATTGAAGGTCTGCTGTGATTTTGACCTCGTGTCTCTAAGATTAGTTCGTACTCTTATGATGTAATGTGGGGTGTGTGCACTACTGTATATGCGCAGTATTATTGATGTGAAAACCTAGTTGAACACATGTACATGTATGTGGTGTATTTTATGCCTGTAAACCGTATGGTTTTGTGCTAATAAATTGATTGATTGATTGATGATTGATTGATTGTATGTTGTTTACGTCCCTCTTTAGAATATTTCATACATATGGATACATCAGCATTACCACTGAATGGTTTCAATTTTAGTCCTTTATTCGCCGTTCATAACCTTTGAGCAGGGAGGGATCTTTATCGTGCCACACCTGCTGTGACACGGGACCTCGGTTTTTTGCGGTCTCATCCGAAGAACCGCCCCATATAGTCGCCTCTTACGACAAGCAAGGGGTATTGGGGACATATTCTAACCCGAACTGAACGCTGTACGAGTCTGGCTTTTTATTATACACGTACGATTAAATCGTTATATATCTTTTGTAATTTTATAAATGGCCATTAGACGTTGTCTCTGACAAACTTTTAAAAACATGTTTGTTTCAATTTTGTAAACACCCAAACAAATATTACGAGATTCCCTCTTCAGCATATGAGCTTAAAATATATTACGCCAAGTTTGCAAAGAGAGATATTAGACAATATATCGTGAAAATAAAAGTACAGTCGAACTTCGGTATCTCGAAAACTAATATCTCGAATACCATGGCCATGTGGAAGAGATTCAGAACTCCCAACCACTAATTATTTTTAAAAGTATTTTACCCTCGAATACTCGGATATCTCGAAGTTTTTGCTCAGTCCCAATTAGTTCGAGATTACAAGGTTTGACTGTAAATTATTTTTTACCTCTCTTGTTGAGACGTCACTAGCTTTAGTCTAGGTGCTACTAATTTTGACTGATACAGATACATGGTGGTCATTGTAATTTTTGAATTGACATCCATCTAGTGAATTTAAAGGGGCATGGACACGTTCTGAGCTAAAAATGTTCATATTTTAGATTTCCATTTTTAATGTTTACAATGCTCACTTTGGGTATTTGTAATGGTCAGCAAAAATTTGAACATCATTTGTTGAGTTACAAGTGAGATACATCACTTACAATTCTTCACTATGTAAACAAGGCTCGAGTCATGTTTTTGTTTACCTATATTGAATTTACTAGTATACGTTCCGTTTAAAGCAGATTTTTTCATATTACAAGACGAATTAGTTCATTCTGAACACAATTAAACAGTTCCTAGTGATTATCACATCTCATTTTGTTTTAAACATGGTATTTTCTGTGAAGCAATCTTTATGTAAACAAAAACAAGACTCGAGCCTTGTTTACATAGTGAAGAATTGTAAGTGATGTATCTCACTTGTAACTCAACAAATGATGTTCAAATTTTTGCTGACCAAAACAAATACCCTAAGTGAGCATTGTAAACATTCAAAATGGAAATCTAAAATATGAACATTTTTTAGCTCAGAACGTGTCCATGCCCCTTTAAAAATACAATGACAATACATGTACTTGCGTTGAGAGATATAATCATATCAACCATAAGTTTTAAAAAGTCCAATTCAAAACTTCCGTGGGTAAATTCTAGAGTTGAGAGGGGTGGTGATGATTAAGACGGGTACACTATATTTACAATACATACACCTCTACCACATGTGTTTGTTCATAGGCCTGAAAGATTTGTTGTGCTATGTTACGGTTTTTTTTTAATTTTACTTTATTTATTAATTTTTCCTGAATTATTTTTTTCCTTGCTTACACAAAACATTCAGTATAAATGTTCTATGTTTATGGAGCATGCTTGGTGTTCGTGGACATGGGTTTCATCAATTTTCACGTCCGCCTTTTGCTTCAAATGGAAATTTTCTGAAGGCAGTAATAAAATGAATGAATGAAATTTAAACGACTTCATGCTCGGCCGTTCGGCACTTCTTTTTATGTCAGCGAAGAGTCTTTGTGCATTGTAAAAGCGGACATGTCGAATCCATAAGCTTTATATGAAACACGACAATGCGTATTTATACCGCGCTGCATATAATATAAAGATCATAATCTGGTTGCAAAGAAATAGTGCAGTTTAAGGCAGGGCGATTAGACAATTTTGAATTCTCCATTGTCTTTATAAGCAGTCAGCGTCCATTTAAACCACAGAGGACAAATCTATAAAAGTTTTACTTCATGAAAAGATAAGACTCCAAAACTCCATCAAAATACTATCAAAATCCTTTATAGCCTAAGCGAACGCCACAAACAACCTGTTTACAACCGACATATTGAATTACATGTACATTCAAACAAAAAATATTCAAGGTTATTTGACTTTAGGAACGAAACCTTTTACATTCTTTATAAATGTGTTGTGGTTTTTGTTGCTTTTTTTTTTATTACAGTGTGCATTACGGTCCTACTTTGTATGGCTTTTTGAATATATACTTGTTCTTCCACCATTTACTACTCCAATCAGTGCGTGGAAATCAGTTTTTCATTCAGCATAATTCATAGGCAAGGTTTATCCAAATTGTAATAAGAAACAACCACTTGCAGTAAATATTGATATGTTGGAAATTTAAATGCATGTATTTTATCTATAAAAACGATGACTGAAATAAATTCATTGAAGTTTGTGAATTGAAATCCTTTGTATACATGTATATTGTTTTACGTCTCATCACAGAAAAAACAAATCGTATCGCTTTGGCTCTTAGCTAATTCTGTTTAATGTCATACTATATCTTTTTATGCATCTATCGTTCTTTGTTTCAGTTTGCTTTTGTTTTACATATGAAGCACTTTAAATAGAGTAATCCTGATTATTCTATAAGGCGTTATATAAATGTATATCATTATCTTTCACTCAGGCATAGATGTCACCACCCTTAGACGAAGGGCCACAAATTCAGACTTACGCATACATTATCCATGATGCTATGGCCGTAGCAGTGAAGATTCTTCTTGCCAACGCCTACCGTGACACAGAATCTCTTACATGTGCGTAGTAGTACATATGCTGTTTTGGGAAAAAGTGGATATTTTACATAAACCAACTGCCTTATTGCACCGTCTCTTCACGGCTAGCCTCTGCATTATATTATTGCATGCACGAAGAAGTTTTACTATAAGCATACCAAAAAAATCTTCCTCGGAACCCACGGGTTTTCTCTTCGTTGAATGCAATGTTACGGAGAAAAAACTCGTGGGTTCCGACGATGACCAAAAATGGATTACTTCATCATCAAGTTCTATCATCTAGGCTAAACTGTTGGTGAAATAAGATATTACCATTTCATAAACAATTTTGGAATACAGTACAGATTTTGTTCTCATCCAGAAAATTGCGCGTGTTCGCATAATTTAATGTATTTATGAGGCATATGTACAATGCACATAACCTATATATATTATAGTAATGCACAAACCATTTCAAAATGTACAATAGTCAACATCCCTATCGATATGCAATATCACTCTCCATTTGTTTCTGATTTCAAATTGCGAAGACGAAGGAACAAAAGTAAGGGCAACAGAGCAATAATGCTGAGGTTGCGAATAATGCTGAGGTTGCGAAGAGACGATATTTGCTTCGTTTGCTTTCGGAATCTCGCTTCATATTGCTCTCGCACTTTCGCTATTTCCCCCTTGCACTTTCAATCCTTTGCATCTCTGCCCTAAACGAGAAGTAGCGAGTGGTCTGTTAAAACATCTTAGGTAATACACAGCATGAAACAGAGGTTTGTATTTTTAAAAGTTGGATAAAGTTTAAAGTCCGTTGAAGTGTTAACCTTGATAAAGAATATACGTTTACATGTCAGTGTTCTATTCGTGGCCTCACGATGAAGTAGTAATTGTATCAACATGTGTGTATGATTTCTCTCCAATCTGATTTACGAGTTGTTACTTCTTTTGTACTTCGAGAGAAAGTTTGTTTTAGATATACGAGTCTTGTTTAGTATACTTTTAATGAATTCTTTTGTTTTAAGCATGACATAATAACATTGATATGTAGGTTATATGTCTAAACATAATCATGATTAAACACAATCGGTTGAACAGACGTGGGCTTACAAACATCTTGTAAAGTTTTAATTTTATACATTGAACCACATCATGTGCTCTCATTTAGGATTTTATTCCTGAATTCGAAAAGTAAAGGAATCCGTGGTAACTTCATAGATCAAACAAATCTAAAATGAGAGTGACTTATGAAAAGGCTACAAATGTACATGTTGTTTCCATTTTAATTTAACTGTAGTTCGTAATATAACCCTTAATGCATTTGGCATAAAGCTTTCTTTTTCAAAGTTGTTCTATTACATAAAAATCAGATATGCCCTTCTTTAAAAAACAAACAAACAAAAAAAAACCAACAAAAAACCCCAAAAAACCAAACATTACATAGTATGTAATTTATATTTTATGCGAATGCGTTATATGAATCAAAACCATAAAGAGTAACGTGACATTCACCTGGGTAAATATAAAATATTAAAAAACGTCGATTTAAAGGCAGTTTTAAAAGGATGAATATTCGTAGGTAGCTTGCATTTTACGTAAAGATTGAAAAATCTGTACACAGGTAAACAATATTTTTATTATGGTAGAGAAGCTTAGAATATTTGCATAATTGTAGGTAGCCTTCATATTTTTGGTGATGTTTGATGAAAAAAGGGTTTCATGCAACTTTTTAACGATTTAGAATTTTTCTCCAGAAATAATCACATAAATTACGCTTGTTTTACACATTCTAACGCAACCAATTAAGGTATTAGATGTATAATGACCATATTTGATATCTAGTAAATGGGTGATGGGAATTTTGTAAATCCATTTTAGAAGACGCTCATCAAATAATAAATTTCCACCATAAGGAATATTCACCAAAATTTATTATATTGTAGCGCAGTATATTCACCTCAACCACCTTTTTACATCCGCACCGAGTTCATTAATGGGCTTTCTAGAAAGTCTAAGCATGTGTTTTATTAGCAGTTCCTTAATCCGTTCCTGATGCCAATGCTTATTGTTTCAAATGAAATTCATTTTTCAAAATTATTCATAAAAATCTCCCTGTAAAAAGTTGCATAGTTTCTTTGTAATGGAAATGTGAAATGAAAATAATATTACCACATACATTTTTAGAAATTTTGATTTTCTTATTATTACAAAGGGCAGATAACTCTTGAAAAAAGTTTCAAGTCAAAAAAGGTCAGCTTTATCATTGTCTACCAGTCATGTGCATTTCATCTACTTCACTTTCACCATTACTTAACTATAGACATTATGTTGATTATAATCATTCAAAATTCTTCATAATCCCTTCATTATCACTATACCTTAAAAGATATTCCTTAGGGATTTTCAATCTTTTTAACTTTTCATAGGTAAAACTTGATACCAAGGAGGTAGTGTCTACTTCATCATTGATAAGAAATACCACATGGTCCGTTGGGGATTGACTACTTTAATTTCACACCTTCTCTCGGCTAATCGGTCGCCATCATTTTGACCCCTCCATACTTGAAGCTTGTAGAAATTTCAGGCTATTGACTCCCATACGTGAAGCTGTAGAAATTTCAGACTATTGGATACCGATACTTGAAGTCATAGAAATTTCAGAGTGTAAATTGGCTATGTGGAATATTATACGACTTCCTTATGGTCTTATTTGCAAACTTTACAAGCTATCGTTAAGGGAATGCTGTCTGACGTGTGTTATAACCACTTCTCATGCTGAGTTTGCTGCTTCATTTTACACTGATTAAGGTAGATGGTCCATGGAGGATGTGACTTACAGTGGGGTGCTTACTCCAAGGCACCTGATCCCCCTCTGATCCGTATTACACTCAAATTTATCGGATTCACAATTTTGTTCACTGTTATCTTTATCATCAGTTTTGATTGACTAAGTAATTGCATGTATATGAATTCAACTCTCGGCAAAACTGCGCTATTTCTGATATACCCAGCTAATGTACTCCGATCTGCATTAAAGTTTAATGTTGCCTCTAAACATTGCAGTACTTACCTTATCTGTAGGAGACTTAGTATCCGCCGTGGCCATTTTAAACCACTCAATGAATACACAGTGTAGGAAGCTTAACTACAATATTAAAGATGATCGGCTGCATTGGCCGTTCAGAGGCATGCTTGCATTGTAAATAAGATTAGAAGTGCACTAAATTACAGGTACAAAAATCGACAAATTGTGGGTTGTTTTATAGGTAATGCGTGTATACTACTTATTTCCTAATTCACTCACGCGTGCTTGTGAATGTAAAGTGAACATTTCCCCTGCAGCACTGTGCCAATATTCTTCCACGGAAATTTATTTCCCCCAAGATGTGATAGATACCATAAGAACAATAGCACTGGAGATGAAAGATGGCCAGGTGTATAAAAATTTTGAAAACATCTGAACGTTCAACATTGTTAATGATAATGAATCCTACTACAGTGGACTGTGCCTAGTGCTGAGAATTGAATTTAAACGTTATGACGTTACGTCTTGGCGGAAAGCATTCGTAACAGATATTATTCATATATAAAGTGTGTCAGTAGGAATACACAATACACCCTCTAAAACAGTTACATGTACGTGATGCATATCGATGTTTGCTTTCTCGAAGTATCAAGTTGTGTGACACTGCCATTTGTAAATATCACCGCAACATACCGGAAGTTCTTTATGTGAATGTACAGAAAAAACCAAAAGCGTTTTCTTTGTTATCTAATAAAAGGTAAAAAAAAAATTAAAAAGATAAAGAACATTGCAAAAGGAAGATAAAGGACCTTTTCTTTAATTGCATCGCAAACCAGATTTATTGTGTTTGAGTAGTATACTCCATATTTTTATGCGTTGGGAGGGGAGCACTTGTGAAGATCAAATCAATGTCCACTGTTAGATGAAATAACAGCAGGTTTTGAATATTTACTTTTTTTACTTTTTTTTAATTTGTACATGTACCATTACCTCAAGACGCATTCAACTGACAGGATTTGACGTTCACAGCCTGTGCATGATACGAACCAAACTTTATTTCATTATTAATAGCCATTCTTACATTTTGACAACAGCACACTTTCCCCCAAAATGCAACAAGTGATTATGTTTGATGAATGACCCCAAAGCAGGTTGACTATGGAAAGCTATTTAAGAATTCCAACTGTAGGTTATCATGACAAAGATCCATCAGCAAACCAGTTTGATAGTGTTAAAGATGTGATATGGACACGGTATGAGGACCTAATTTTTAATAAGGACACCCCCTCCCATTCATAAATTGACCAAGTTTGATGGCCTTGGGCCTCGCAGTGTGTGGTATATTATCTGTACACAATTTAAGTATGTATCGTCATGAAATTCCAAATTAAGAATTCCGCTTCTCCGTCCGTCAGTCTGTCTGTTAGCGCGTTCTTGTCCTGGTAATATCTTTTACATTGTGAGGCCTAGGTCCATCAAAATTGGCCAGTTTATACATTCTGGGGGAATTGTCGCAAACCAAAAATAGGTCGCTTTAGACTCCTTCTGGAATTCATGGCCATACATACTTCAGTTGTGTTCGAATCATATCTTTCATAATGTGAGGTTTAGGAACATCAAACTTTGTCAGTGGATGCTTGTAGGGAAGGCATATAGTGAATTAGACTTACATGTAGGTAACTATGTTTGTGGAAATACATACATGTGTACAAATCGTATTCGGATCATATGTATTCCTACTGTGAGGCCTAGGACTATCAAACTTGGTTAGTTAATGCGTAGGGGGGGGGGGGATCTGTCTCGATCATTGATCATTGTGGCCTCATTTTTGATATTCAAGCTTTCAACCATAGACTAGGATTGCACTTTATTAGATCACGACGCACATTTTTTTCTCTCTAAATATGCATTAGTTGACCTTGTTTGATAGTTCAAGGCCTCACAATATGAAATGCATGACACGAACATAAAAATGTTAAGAGAAGGACGGACAGACAGGATAAGCCATACCATGATACAGCCGCTCAAAAGACGGGAAACTTTGTTATGATAAGCAAATAAAGATGTATAATTTTGATTTTTAAAAGAAAAATATTAACATATTTGAATAATCATGATTAATTGATTTAAACAGAAAACAACTTTATCACAAATTTTCAAACGAAAGTAAGCCTTTGATGCAAAAGCCATCAGAAATATATTCTTTGTTCTACTGTCTATTCAGCGTCCTGGATTATGACGCCAAACTGGCGAACTTCATGCCGTGCGATCGAGAACTCAAGGGGTATACCATTGTTTCTTTGTAATTACCGGCCGCCAGGCGGCCGGTTAAATGAAATGAAAGTTTTAAGGAGTCGTGTGTTTCTGCGAAGTTATTATGAACAAATATATATTAAAAACGTAGAATTTATAAGTATATTATATGGTATTGGCGTTCCTTAGGAAAAAGTATTTTCAAAACAAATAAAAGAAATAAACAAAAATATAATAGTATTAAAGGATTTTTTTTTGGTTCGTTACGTAGCGATTTGAAGTGCGGGATTATCATGTTGGTTTTTGGCATAATCTAAAACACAGATTTTCTTTAACACGATTGTTATATTTTCATTGTTTTCGTAGAAATTTATTCTAATTGCCATGGACTAAGGTGTGTATATAATTTTTATGGTTATCTTTTCAAAATCATGTTTATTGTGGAGTAATTGGATTCTTGTGGAACAAGGAATAGATTACCAGATTTCCTATTCAACCAACAACAATAATACAAAAGCAGCTGACCGCTTACAGTTCTGGAGCTTTGACGTATCTGGTATCTGTGTATGTTTGTTGAACAGTTGTCGTAAAGCAATAGCCCCAATAGTTTTTCATTCTGAGTGTACAATCCTTTCATATTTTGTACACGTATAGATGATTAAAGCATCTACATTTGTCTACTTGTCCGTGAGATAATTTTCCTTGTAATCGCACTGTGCCTTTCAAATCCACATATTTTTCAAAGAAACAAATGGTTTTCGGCAGGTTTTCTGACGCTTGTTTCAATTTGTTTCTTGTTTTACATAGAAATTGCAATTTTTTCTCCTGCGACAAAAGTTTAAATTTCCAATACCACAACTTTATTACACAAATCCTATATTTTCATTCACGACAAATTTGACCGGAGTTTTATACCTCTTTAATTAAACCAGTAAAATGGTTGACCAGGTATCCAAGCACTGAATTACAAGCAACTTTTTTCTTGGAAATATATTTATTATACCACCAACATAGAAAATTACAATGCTTCAACAAAGAACTTTTAACAGTGACCGGGTGTAACCGACAAGTCATCGATGGCAATGTCACTATGGTAACCACTTCCGGTGTGCCCTTCAATCTCGAACTAAAATTCAATAAAACATATCAATGCATTATCTCAAAGTTAGAAGGACTTACATGTATAAATCGAGACTTAAAGATATTAAAATGAAAGCGAATCTTTCAACAGGGTGGGGATAATTAACAACACTTATTATATTCCGTTGAAGTCTATTTATACCAAATTAAGGTACAGTTCTTCAAGAACTGGACACTAGCATAGTTCTATAGTAACCCAATTACGTACATGAAAGTCACAGACACCCCCCCCCCCGTATTTATGAATATTTTATATCAGGAAGAACGGTCATAGTATATGTAACCTAATGGTTAGAACTTTCAATTCCGGCACCGGTCATGGTAGCTCAGTTGTATAGCGTTCTCCTCAAAAGTGGATGTCGTGAGTACGACTTCCGCTTGCGCAATGGCCTCCTCAAACATTGGTTGATTGCCCCTTTGCCAAACGCTCGGGATTTAAATCTTTCGAATATTAACCTTAAAACAGAATTCCTATGTTACGACAGACATTGGCACGTTAAAGAACCCCTTCAGCGCTAAGCATAGGTCTAAATTTGTTGTAGCTGTTGACGTCTCAGTATGAGTGATAGATTCTCGACTGGACGATAAACAATAAATGAACGTAGAATGTTAGGATCAACATTCACGGTCTGGCTGTCTATACAGTGGTATATTTTTTTCTCTAGGTTTCATATCCGATGCACCGCTCGCAGTAACCTTGGGTACTTGCTTTGCAACCGTCAGACCTAGGTTTTATAGGTCATAGCAATGGGTGTTTTGTGTATGGCCTAAAATCAAAGGTCAACCTCTGCTACGCCCCATAGCGTCCTGGATAGGTCAACATTTATAACACTTCAGCTGCACCAAGTGAAAATAAGTTAACTTAAAAAGACAATTTTCAATTGTGACGTAAAACAACATACAGACAAAAATAAAATAATGTCTAAAGTTATCCAAGATATTATCTATAGTGTTTGATTTCAATGTCTATACCTATAGCGTTCGGATTCAATGTCTTTACCTATAGTGTTTGGATTCAAGGCCTATACCTATAGAGTTCGGATTTAATGTCTTTACCTATGGTGTTCGAATTCGAGGCTTATACCTATAGTGTTCGGATTCAAGGCCTATACCTATAGAGTTCGGATTAAATGTCTTTAATTCTACCTACAGTGTTAGGATCCATTAGGTTAAGTTTTTAGATGGACGAAAACATGTGGAACTGCACCTGTTTATGTAATATGGTCATAAAAACTCGAACATATTGACTTTCGCAAAATTTACCTGGAAGGTAGCATGAATGTTAACACTAAGTCTGATGTGAAGCCATCGGTTTCCATGGTCACCAGTGTATCTCTTCATTGTGAAAGCACGGCCATACTGCATAATATTGAATGAGAGATAGCCTGACTGTTGTCCATACATGTGAAAGTAAGCACTGAAGCAGTACTGGCCAGCGGGGTAGACTGGAGAGTCCAATTTGGCGGTCTTCTGAAGGTGGCGAGAAGCCTCCAAATACAGGTAATGCCCTAAATCACACCAGTCATAACTCGTTAGTTATTAATCTACTTATTTAGTGTTAATTTAACATACACTAGTACATGGCATACGATTTGCTAGTTACTGGAAAAATTCATTCTATCATTCCTTATCACAGCATGTTATAAAAATTGCTTATGATATTAATCTATAGACATCCAATGAACAGCAGATACTGCTTTACCATTAGTATTGCCGAGATGATCTGTTGTGGGACCAGTATTTGCACTTGGTGTACGTCCATGTCCATTTGTCCACTCAAGGTCATCTGTTTTTGATTGTGTCCATCCGCATGTGCCACTGTCGAAGGTGCATGTAGCAGCTGTATATGAACAGAAAAATACAATAATTAATTTCTCATACAACTGATCCACAGACCTTATCTAGAATAAAAATCATGTCCTGCAAATTGGTATTTAAAGCTAAATTTTGATATTCAGCGACAGTATGAAATACACTTGAATGTCTCTGAAAGTGCCTATACTGATGAACAATTACAGTACATAATACACGCAACATCAACAAGATATGACTACTATGACCCATCCCAGAATCAAAACCCTGGGGTTGCGAAACTCACAATATTGGTATTTCCTAAATATGCATTGAGTTTTTGTACCATATCAGCGAACTTGAAAAAACGTTTCAAATAATGAAGACTACATCAGTAATCACGATAATAATTTTGGTCCCACCCTGAAACCAGATCCCTTGTTTTATACATTCACCATATACATGTACAAGTTTGACTCCACCGTCGAGTCAGAACCGCTATCCCGGAGATCATGAAATTTACAATTTTGAGAGGCCTTAATTTTTCTCTCTCGAAAATTTGTCAACTTTTGACAGTTTTGCCCCGCCCCTTAGGGAGTCTGAAAATTACAATTTATGCTACCCTTGTCGCAAAGATGTTTCAAACTAAGTTTGAAAAGAACTTGAATGCTTATTATGAAAAAGAAGTATTGACAGATGTGGACGACGACGGACACTCATCAATTGCAATAAGTTCACTCAGGTGACCTAACAAGATAAAATGGCATAGCTTATAAGTGTCATACCTGAATTGGATGGGAAAGTATCTGAAAATAATTTTAAAAGATTTTATATATTGCGTGTATTCATTTTGAAGAGGAGGAGAAACATTTTATTACTTTTTTATTTCTCAGTGTGAATTGTAAAATTTTAGATACATTTATTTATGATAATTAGAATACTCTATATTTGGTAAACTTTTGATGCCGAATTATGTTACGTAAGTTGATAAAAATGCGCTGTGAACAAACTTACGTGGGGTGGCTGTTTGATGATGCACAGTGACCTGAGGAGCGGAAGTAGCACCTGTCACTGAGCCAACTACCGGTGACCCTGGTCTTGGAACACACCCATAACGAATCTGAATTTCCTTTGCATCAATATCACTCAGTCGAACACGCTGACCGATCGTCACTCCAGGCTGGAGAGTCTCAATAGTGACCTCTCTTCTGTTGACGGCGAAAGCGTAAGCACTGTAGTGCATGACTGATCCGTAGTCATAGGGTTCGTTCAACATATCTAATTTGGGTCCAACGGCGTACTTGTCGAAGTTTCTCTCGTGTCCTAAATTTCAACAAACATTAGCATTGACTGGATATACTGTACCAAGGGAATGCTTTTCAAATCATTCAAAGCAAATGGAATCATGTTTTCAAAACTTATTAATCTGAATTTTGAAAGTCATACCGTGTTGAATGTTATTGAAGTGAATTTTCACGTAGTTGTCTCTGTCAGCTCTGCTTTGTTCATGCCAGAAACCGAGACCATGTAATATTTCATGCATTACAGTTCCCTTTCTAAGACATCCATTACCAAGTGTTACGTCAGATCGTCTGCCATGGTAACCAACCGGTGTATGGCAACTAAAAATACACCAAAAAGTCAAAAGGAATTCAGTAAAATCTAATTTATAATTCAAATGCTTTCATTCACTCAGGTGATGCAAATTTTTAATGACCCATGCTAGACGATTTTTTTTTTTAAAGATAAAAAGAGTAAATACCCGGATCCATATGAGAATTGAATATAGGCGGCTTCATTGGTTCTTGGCTGGAAGTCGATACATTTCTTGCCGTTGACCATGGTTTTATCCATGATCTCCTGCATAGCGCTCTTAAACAACGCAACGTGTGATGGAATTGCTGATTGCAGATAAAAAAAAAAAGTAAAAGGATGAGAAGACAAGCTAACTTTCCATATTTTGTGTAAGTTTTGAAACAACTCGTACTGCTAGGTTCCCACTGTCGTACAGTCCGTTACGAATTGCACGACTGACCATTCGTAGCTGATTGCGGAATTTCTTATGAATTTCAGGTTTGGATACGAGATGATGCGAGTCAATACGTTCTTATTAGATTTGTTGCGTTTTGATACGACACATACGATTGGCCAAATTCAGGTGAGACGAGCTGTTACGATTATGTACTTTCTTATAAGATTATCCCGATGTAGTCTACGATTAGATCACGATTTGACAAGATTATCACGATTTGTGTCCTCGATTTGAGACGAAGACGTCCAGTTACGTTCGTATACTTCACAATACGTTCATCGATCACGAATCGATGCACTATGTTGCGAAAGGATACGAGAGTCTTTCACGTTTAGGATCTAGTCAATCACGATTTGACCTCAACGGGTGTATATACAGCTCGAATGACCACATGCTTCATTTTTTTCTTTACTTCTATAGAGTGCACACAACAACCTACAACCATTGAGTGTGGCAGAAGTTATGGCGATGACAAAGTGACATTTGCATTATTAATGTATGCTTACATCATCGCTAGATACAAGAACTCATAACATATCGCAAGCGTCCGTAACAAAGCATTGATACTCTTATCAACTCGCATCAGTTTGTAACAACTCGTATCTGTTCGTTAGTCGTTCGTGTCAAGTCATAAACCATGGACCCGAAAGATCGTAGGACATCTCAGCAAAGCGTGGAGTTTGTCATGCCTACGGTTGAGTGCGATTATCACGATTTTGAAGCACGATTAGATGTGGTATGATGCGATTTGTTACGTTACAATACGATCTGATGCGATTACCACGATTGAAAAATAATCGTGTTGATCGTAGCAATTTTTTTAACCGTCAAAATTGTTTCTACGATTAACACGATTGCCACGACTAACCTGAAGACCCGATAAGATTTGATAGGATCGCCACGTTAAGTCCACGAGGAGAATCGTGGTGCAAATCGTGGTAGTGGGAACCTAGCATAAACATAATGTTTCATAATTCTGGAACATGTTATCAATTTCATCAGAACTGTCCTTAAAGATTTTCTTTGGATGAATGACTGGCTACGACCAGTGCAACATCTGCCGACTGGCTGTGATTGATCATACAGTTGGTCATCAGTGATCGTGCATACGACTGGTTTTAAGTGATTGTGCATTTAGTCTTGACTATTCATGCGGCTGGTTTTGATTAACGGTGCGGCTGGTATTGACTAATCGTGTGCCTGGTCTTGACTGGTCGTGCGGCTGGTCCTGAATGATCGTACAACTTGCATTGGTTTGACTTAACTCGTCTTGTTTTCAACAGAAGAAATACGAATGACTCCTAAAGCAGAGATCTGTAAATGGGATAAATTATGAACTAGTGGATAAACGATCCACCAATACTAGTGCATGTAGATACTGGTACTATCTATACCGCCCAGTGTAGGGGTACCATCGATACAAGCCAACTCATACCCTATGGTATCCTTATGGTGACTATTGCAGCTACTTGTGGAATCAGCTCTACTTGTATGTCATGTCGTATCATAGCATCTGACTGACATACGACAGGAAATTACGAAAATTCTTCACAACTGTACACGGCAATAAGGGTCAACCGAAAGCTTGCCAAGTTGAGACACAACCAGGCTTTACAAATGTCTAAGACTAAATGGAACTTAAGACATGTGGTATGAATTCTCTGAGCGCCTAACTTGGGTTTCCAGTCGCGGCTTAGCCCTTGTTATGTTGTGTCTCTGGTCAGTTAGAAGTGATCCTTTATGCTTGCAGATCAGGGCGCAGGTCAAAAGACATTCAAACTCATCTGGTTATGTCCGTTTACAGGCAGTCACTATTACTTGCACAATTAATCTATATCGTGCAAAAGTCAGCAACACAACGCGTGGCACCATTGGAGGTTCATTTTGCAGTGTTGCTGCTAGGCTCAAATCGAAGTAAAATGAAGGGGAGCAAGACATACAGGTGCAATATCCCAATGATAGTCGAACACGTGCTGTTTCTAATCGTCGAAAATTTAAATGCTTAGTTCTTCGAAGTCCGTGTTATGACTGAAGTACTTTGCCTTTTGTGACAGTCTTTACCGTGGGATGACAGTGGAAATTTGGTGGTTGTTCATTGTTGTGGTTGATTGAATACTTATTTTTACGGTAGGCACACGATATGCCATGGTTGAAGTCCAAGCCCCAAAATCAAGATACAGACTTGGAACTAAATCATAAAATCTGTTATCTATTGAAAACTTAATCGGCAAACGCCAATCCTGAGTTTGATTGGCTAGCAACCTGACCAATCAAAACCAGTTTTGCAACTCCATGACAGTAGTGGATGTCTAAACGCCACAAACATTTCACAGAAGACATCTCACCATCGACCGCTTCAGTGGTTCTTGATGGCCTTGTTCTTCCACCATCTCTCTCCCAGAGACTTTCATTGTTGATGACTGACAGAGGTGATATGTTTATCGAACCACTAGTCCCTCTCTCGAATTAATGACCACTGATCAAGCAAAACCAGTCGGCCTCTCTGTTACTGGATCGGTTGCAGCCAGGAAAAGAACATGCCTATTACCATTCGTTCAAATTTGAGCTTTAGTTTAATTGCGTCATTAATTTAAGCAGTTTCTAGTAATCTTTCAATAAGTGAAAATCAAACATTGATGTCAGCATGTGAATATAGAAATTATAAAAGGGTTATTTTGAATCCACTCCTTTTGCCTTACAAATCGTTCTAAAATACGAACATATGTTATCCGTCCTGATATGTGCAAAAAAGAATAAATATCATAAGTTCAATCCACTGTGTTGCTACATAAAAAGGCAAAGATAACAAACAGCAATCAATCTCGTAAGTCTCAAACAGAAGACAAAACAACAGTTAGGTAAACAAGAACCCTTCGATACACCAGATTTAGATTGGAATTTAATGACAGACGGGTGGTAGTTATTCGGAAGACTGAACTGCCTTACAGAACACCGAAACTAAGGATGAGCAGACGATCGTACAAATGTATTCTATGACAAAGTCCTACCTGCATGGTGACTGTCGATGGTCCAGTGGACGACACCATGTGGCCATAGGTACCGTGTGTCTCCTATGGCATTTCTTAGCTGAAATTCAGCATTTTGAAATCAATCAGTGAAGTAAGATCTTTCATATTCGCTGAACAGAAGGAAGAATAGTTCAGCTATAACTTACGTTGGATTGTTGTTCAGGTTGTAGCTCTATATCGCCTTCAAACATACCTTGAATTTAAAAAAGAATGGATATATACCAGTATTCACAAGAAAATTAAATAGAACTTTTAAAATTGTATGTCTATATAAAATAAATAAATAGAACTTATACATGTATAAGAAATAAATAGAACTTAATATAAGAAATTATGAAAGTAAAGATTTTAGTCCTTACCAGGATTTTCTTCGGGATATGCTGGATCAAATCCTGAAAATATATGAATTTTAGTTCATCTGTATAAAAAGAGTTAATTAAAACTCGCTATCAAAGGAATTTTATCAAAATTACATTATTATTATTTTCATTTTTTTTTAAGAATCGCAGCAAAATATTTTATTGTGTCTTACCCGGCCAGTTCATTAATGACATTCTTAGTTGATTAGTTTTGGATTCACGTGAAATGGTGACGTCAAAGGCGACTTTCATTCAACATTTGTTTTATTTAATACATATTTAGCAATAAAAGTATTCTTAATCATTTTTATCAGGTCTTAATCAATATAAATCAACAAATTTGTAATATTGCAATAGGCTTAATTCTGATATTATGATTGTAAAAAAAAAAACCAAACCATTAAGTGTGTATCAACTACTTCGTGGTCAAGCGAAGACGCTTCGAAGGCACTGGTTGTTAACCAATCAAAACATGTCTTACAAATTACATAGGAAATAAAGTCGAACCCGCCTATATTATGATAGATGGGATATATTTGCATTACGCATGACGGCGACCTTTGTTTGCTGTGTTTAGTAAACATCCTTATATAGCTGACCAGTGTAAACAAATTTCTCCAAATTTAGAGTATGATCGTATTTTAAAAAATATCATATCCATTTATTCTGATCTTTTCTAGCCGGTTTATATGTCTTCAATAACAGACGAGTAAAATGTACAGAAGCATACGAATTGCTAAGCTGGATGTTCGCTAGCTTGCGAAAATCCTTGGAAATACTTCTATTAATACATCTTTGTTTTATTTCAGAAATATATAGACATGCACTAGCTGCAGAACTGTAGCTCTCTGAAAAAAAAATATTGGGACAGATCAGAGATCTCTGATGTACCCCGATGTTCTTTTAGAGTGCTGCAGCTAAACCTGCACATGAACACATTTTAATATTTTTTCCATAATTTGATTTGAACATATTGTACAACGAATTAAAAACAGACGGTTCTGATGACACTCTGGTCATACTGATGTAACGAATGTACATTTCGCAGTCGTTGGCTGATTATTATTGATATTCGATGGATTCATACTTTGAAATTGAACAACACTCATTAATATCAAGAGCAATTGGTTGCCCAAAATTTACGAATCCGCCTTAAAAAAAAAGGTGTATTTCAGACAGCCCATATTGTCTTAATCGGATGGTTTTCAGTCCATGACGTCACGCATAAAGACGCTCTCAAAACACAAAACACTGTATTGCGTTGTTGTCAAAATATCAAAAATATGTATTAAGCATATTAAATATTAAGGAATATATTCATGAAAAAAAAATGAATATGGTAAAAGTTGGTTAAAGTTGTGTAATCTCTTTACTATAAACACCTATTTTATCAAAGATTATGAAACTTACCCTCTGGAACCTCCTATGAATTGAAAATGGGAAAAGTCCATTAAATAAAGTCCGTTTAATAACATTACTTTATGTAGGTTTCCATTACTTATATTTATTTTAATCTAAATCTTTAAACTATATCAAGAATTTCGACGAATAATTAATGTGCATTGTATCATAAAATTCGTCAGCAATTATAGTTCTTGAAAGAGTTGCGTATATTCTTGGCAGCACTGATTATTTCTGAAGATCGCATTATGTACTTTTTAAAATAAATCTGTTTTAATATGATGTCACAAACAGGAACAAGACTAATAGATTTTATACTAGTAATTGACTGAATAAACTACTAGCCTGTTTCGGTCTGGCGGCAACTAATGAAATAAACAACCCTATAAGCCACAGCTTCATCCTGGTGTGTACTGGGACCAACTGGTGAACTGGAGGGTTGTTGGAGCTTTTAATTTATTGCATAGTATGGTAGGCCGACATTGCCATAGTATAAGTAAACTATTCCCCTTTTATCTAGGTCGTCTTATCAGGTATATAGGACTCACAGTGTATGAAGCTAAAGATAGAAAACTGAACCCCTATTTATGACAATAGGGTCAAAAACTGTATATTATAAACAATATTACAAAATTGAGCCCATTTTTCAGCGAATAAAAAAAGTTAGACAAGGAATGAAAATTTAAGCATGATTCTTTGTTTTTTTATTTAAGTACTATTGATCACTAAGGAAATCTATATAAGGAATTGCTACTTTCTAGGTTGCACGTGACGTTTTGAATCTCCTATGAATACAATGTGGAAAAGGCAGATATTTTCAGTATTGACTTGCTGTGTCTTGAGTCCAGAATGACGTTAATTTTGTAGGTTGGGTAGAGAGAGATATGTCCCTCCTGGTTTTCATAAATTTTTCAAAAATTTCATAATTCATTTCAAAAATCAAATAATGTTAAAGAGCATTCCATCCACCCAGCCTGATTGGACTGTCGTAAATTGAAGTATACAATTTCCATATATAATTTATCAGAATAAAAACTCTTGTCCTTGAGAGTTGCTGGCTATGATTTAATCACTGTCTCACACTTTAATTAATCCACAAAGTTCCACAATTCGGATTCAAGAAAAAAGACGGACACGGATCAAATGTTTAGAAGAATATAAGTCCCTTTTCACTACAGGAAGAACTAGTCACAGTGGTTAGCTTGATTTGTTTTTAAAATGGATTACAAGGTACAGATTAAACAAAAAATTACAGAATTCAGCATCATACAGCGAGCACTTCCTTTTTTTTGTCTTTACAAAATCTCTAGGATTGAAAGATCAATTAAGACGGAGCCAATGACGATTTAGTATGCTTTGTTACAATCATTGAATCGTAATACGTCCTTTCTGTGTCTCCATACAAATATATCACTATTACCTTGGGAGTCACGAACTTCGGGCAATCGTTATGGAACCCCTACAAATCTATCCTTATCATGAGCACATTATAGCATGTAGTATCACAGGTCTTCGAGCACTAGTTAATACTTAACTTTGTACTCTAATGTGAATTGGGTCTTTATAATTGATTTATATATATGTATTTAGATTAGTACTTTGTTTTTCAATATTCATGTAAAAGTTGTCTTTTATTGGCACTCTTTCTGTCGGTTCTATAGTGTATGTATAGAAGAGAAGGAGCGATATTGTGGGATGATTATCAGAATACTTGTTATAGATCATGAAGGTAATTTTGCAAGTATTAATTGCGTGTATTCGGAAATAAAAGATGATGTGACATACCTCTGATGTACTATTTCTTTGATACTAAATAAAAGTGAGTTATTAAGGTACAGTTCCTGACAGAGGTCAAGAAAAACATCCATTTGACAAAAGGCAAAGATAATGAACAACGATCAACCTCGTAAATCCCGAACAGAATACAAAACAAGGGTTTGGCAAACACAGATCCTCTGAATACACCAGAGGTGGGATCAGGTAACTAGAAGGAATAAGCATCCCATGTCGACCTGTCACACCCGCCGTGAGTCCATTATCTTGACCAGGTAAATGGAGTAATCCGGAGTCAATTCGTGATGCATTCCATGCGGAATTCTAAGTTTATTGCTTCTTTNGAGTCAATTCGTGATGCATCCCATGCGGAATTCTAAGTTTATTGCTTCTTTTAAAGCTGACATGAATTATTCTAAATATTTCGATACATGTATATTGACGACGTTTTAATCATTAATGATAATATTTTCNTTTATTTCGATACATGTATATTGCCGACGTTTTAATCATTAATGATAATATTTTCATTCATATGTCGATTCAATATATCCCAGCGAACTAGAAATAAGAGACACCACAGAGTATTCCATGTTTGCATCGTACTTAGATATTTTATTAAACATAGACANTTGCATCGTACTTAGATATATTTTATTGAACATAGACATAAACGGCAAACTAACAACTCAATTTTATGACAAACGGGACGATTAATAGTTCAGCTTCCCTCTCGTCAACTTCCCATATTTATGTAGCAATATTCCATCATCACCTGCATATGACGTGTATGTCTCTCTACTTATTCGATACGCAAGAGCGTGTTCTGCGTATGATCAGTTTTTGAATCAAGGCAGGCTACTTACGATTGATCACTGTTCGTTATCTTTGCATTTACATACAGACAACATATATAAATGAGCGTTTTCCCTGCTCTCAGTTTTGTATTGAAATTGAATGTTGTACGTTATTTCCACCCACCCCACCCCTCAGGCGCAAGAGGAGAGATTTGTATACCCTTTGGTGTACTTTATATCGGAATTAAATTATTTGCTTGAACGGACAGTATTGGTCGATGCACATCTCCGACATTAATGTATAGGAAATTAGAAACGTTAAATCACGTCATAAAAGACCATGTAATATTCAAAAGCACAATGAATACATCGTGAGGTAGCAAATCAATCTAATTTTGTTCAAATGTTTGTACGTGCATGCCCGTATGTTGTGTTTATATTGAGCATGTAAGCAATGTTTAGGCAATTTTTTTTTACCAATTAATATTACTTATTACATGTAGGTTTGTTACTGACTGTTCTACGGAAATATGTCGGGTTTTTCAAGTCCATAGAGGCTTATTTTGTCGTGGCCAAATATTGACGCATAGTGTGTTGAAAAGTTAGACCAGTACAAAAGACGTAACGGCCTCCATGTTGTTTTTCTATATTTTTGCTACTTGCCGTCTAACGAAATATAGGCGGCAGCACGTCACGCGTTTCAACCAATTACAAAGCGACATTCTAGTCCGAGGCACAAACAGGCTTAATTTAATGATAAATGCAATACGCAAAGAGCTTTTGTAAAATTCATATTATGTACATTCAATTCATGCAAAATAGATGCATAAACATAGCTAATACATATGACATGCTCGCCAAGTATAAACATTCGAATTTGGGGACAGTTTACACATGTCAACTGGGTCTTAAGTAAACAGGACACAGAGATGTTGCACTTGTCGAAAATAGGATCCCTTATCTAAATGTCTGAACAAAATAAATATACACCCGATTTTATTCCTACATTAAACGCATCACTCCGTTTTTGTAATCATTACACAGACTGTAAAGCACTTCTATTAGTGTGCTGCTGAAGCAACAAATCAGAATTACATTTTGATGAAAGTAACGCAATGCGTTTCAATCACAATTTCGAGTAGACATCAAAACAATCAGTGTACATTATAAATCTAGGAATTTAAATATTAGTAGGTAGAATACATTGGTTTATATAAAGATGATTTCTTTTTATTCTAAAAAAAAAAAAGTAAACGGGTTCACATATATAATGGAAATGTTGTATTTCCTTTTTATCTGAAAATCATATTTTCAGATTTTAAACATCCATTTTTAAAATTAGTGTTTCAAATAACAAAATGGCTCTTGATTTTCATGAACTTTTTCCTATTTACATATTCAAGGCTAGTTTTTTTGTTTTTTTTTTGGTTTTTTTTTTTGTAACAGTGGCCTCCAACTTTGCATCCAAGTGCGGTTGGGGCACACTGCGGTTCGAGGATACAATTGACACACTGGTTGTGGTTTATTATATGTTTATTCGAGTGTATATTTATTATGCTCCCTAAAATTATAACATTAAAGCATATATTCTCATACTTCAGAAATAACATACCTATCACTTCAACATCAAGTTAACTTTTGTTGTTGTTTTTGGGGGGGGGGGGTTTCGTTTTTTTGGGCAGGGGCGGTCTTTTGTTTGTGGTTTTGTTGTTTTTTTTTTTGGGGGGTGACTTTTTTTATGGGTTTTTTTAAGATACAGTTGATGAGTCATTTCCTCATAAAATGCATCAGCAGTTGTGAACATGCGTGTATGATCATGCATGCGCTAGTTTACACCGTTGGGGAATTTCAAAGAAATGGAGAGCGGATTTGTATGAGTAATATTAATAAATTTCATTGTGTGGAAAAACTGACGCCTTTCAATGAAGTTTGAACCTATATAACTGCTATTTGTAAACAAAGATTATATAGACTGTATTCATTTTGGCAGGAAACATTCGATATCTATGGCTATTCATCCAGGCCATTCTAAAAAATTACTTTATTAAACACTAACCACCTGGATACTACACATAAGTACTCTGAAGTTGAATTAAAGCAATGGCTGAAACGAGGTCAACTCGTTATTAATACGAATATCTTTTTAAAGGTTCTTTGTATCGACTCACTAGTCTGTCCACAGTCTGTTTCTGGATGAATTAACCCGTGGAATTTTCTAGCCAATAACATGCTGTGCCCACATCAAACCATATCATTTTGTTGTGCTCCTTGTGCTTCAGTCTAGAACCTGCTATACTTAAATAACTCTTATGACGCAGCAGCTTTACGTTCAAATCCTCTACCATGAAAAAGAAGACAATATCTACAAGCAGTGGCTTTTTTAATTCTATCATTTCGATTGAAGGTCCCTAAATCTAATCTTATACTGACGACTTCCTAATCTTATCCCTTTGTATATTCGCCTGTGTGACTCCTCT
>CAJDSM010013983.1:58744-78277 GCA_903981925.1 Ostrea lurida | reverse complement strand
AACACGCCCATCCAACAAGTAAGTACTCACAATCTGTCCTGAAAGTATATTCAGTGGTGTACATATTAACCAAAATGTCATCGGTTTCGTAGAACGTGTGATAACATTCGTGATTCAAGAATCACGTTTCTGATGTTATTTGAGGTGGTATGGGGATTAACCTTATAAGGCAGATCATTCTGCCTGACAGTGTATGTAATCATGATTATAATGCATGCATATCTAGAAACCATGCAACCATATATGAGTAAGAATGCCCATTTTATTGAAGAACAAATATGTTTGTATGGGATGGACGGCAGTATTATAGATAAACAAAACCAGCTGGTCAAACACGTCACTGCATGTGTTCAGCACACTCACCATAATTTGGTTACTTTTGCTGTACTAGATTAAGATATATTTTTTTCAAATCTGAGTAATACGTTCAGATTAATCATATAATGCACACAAAAAAAAAATAATTTACTGTAGAAATTACACCTTGAAATTGTCATCATGTCTTTTTGAAATAGCAACAAATTGATTTGTAAATTTTTTTTCTTTATACAGAGAAAACCTCAAACATTTTGCCCTCTTTAGTAAAAATAGATTCTCATTTCCTGATATACTCAGCTAGATTTAAATATACAGTCTGTATTTTTTATTTTGAAAATACAATTGTGTGAAACCAGACGACTATCGTATGAAAATATCTGGTTCCCTGACACGACATTGGTGTAAATTGAGAGTCAGAAATCACTACCATATCTCGTTTATATATCGAGATCGTGTGACTTTCTTCTTTTTTTTCTTTTAAATATCGTGTTACAGTCATGGGGGACATTTTGGTTATAATTAAACACTTTTTTGTTAACGACTATCTGATAAGATTCCACGGTAATTCAGTGCGTGGAAGTAAGAGCGACGTAAGTCGAATGAATTGATCTCTCGGATTTCATTTGACATTGCAATATATATCTACTAGTCATTTTAACGTGTTTTAAGTAGGTCATGAACTGAATTTCTAGAGGCCAAACATCATGATTATAATTAGCTGTTAAAAGTCCTTTAAATGCATCATAGTTAAAGTCTGCAATTGCACATGTATTAGAAATAATACTGTTGAAATAGAGTGAAAATGTTTTGGATTTGGATAAGTGGGGTTTTTTTTTTTGGGGGGGGGGGGGGGGGCTGGGGTTGGGGGGGGGGGGGGGTTTACTTATAATGTATACACATACTCATTAGAATAGATAGACTTTGTTTCATTGAAATATATAAAAGCCCTTGTAATATATAATCTTTTGAATTGTTTGGGCTTTTTCTTCTTTGAAAACAGGAGGATTGAAAGTGAATCATATTTATATTAGAATATTATATATATAGTCCTTCACCATAGATGTACATGGCCATATGGGGAATTGATGGGGCTGGGAGGAGGGGGGAGGTAATTGCTTCATCTTTCCTTTGACTTAAGCACCAATGAGCTTTAAAACTTAAGAACTTAAAAGAAAATTTTAAATTGCTGGTTTATTAAAAATAAAAAGTAATGCAAACATATACTGAAAATGTTGTGTTTATGAAAATCATCAGAAATGGCTTATAGACTTACTGAGGAGTCCATTCTCAGTTTATGGTCTGGAGGCCTACAGGTGTATATGTAAGCTTAATAAGATCTATTTAAATATGTTAGAATTCATACAAATGTGTATGGACAGACCCCTTAATCTGCTTACAACACGCAGGGGTCAATATTGGTAACAGGTATCCAGCTAATATTGGACAAACCAGGGACAATGAATTATAAATGTCAAGTCCAAGGTACTGATCAAAAGAGAGAGAAGGGGGGGGGGTAATTTAGTAGAAATTACAATTACCATGCTAAGGGTTTTATCTATAATCAATTAGGATGGTATCGATGCATGCAGTATTGGCTGTTCAGTCCTGTTAATGCCCCAAATGGAACGTGATTAAGATTTTTGCTAAACACGGAAGATTTTTTTTTTCTTTTGCACTCGATATCGATTAAATATGTATAAAGTTACAGGGGTTGTTTGGCTACACACAGATATATATATAATTATAAATACTTTTGTATTCTTGCAGACCAGTGATTGATTTAAACAGCCATAAATTTATTCTGTTATTCTTTGAGCTTGCTTATAAAAATTTTATTTTCAAACACAATGAAAGGAATTGATAGCAATATCCGTGTTTCCATTTTTCTACCTTTAATACTTTAAATTTAGATGTCAATTGGGTTTCCATCATAAAATTTTGTTATTGTGGTTCTAAATTAAAGAAGTCAAGATTTTCCTTTTATCGTGTTTATTATTCGTTTTTATTTTGGTCGTGTTTTTGTATTAATTCATTTTATTTTGGTCGTGTTTTTGTATTAATTCGTTTTATTTTGGTGTATTTAATAGTTTGTACATTTGCCAACAAACTTGATTACGGATTAAGGTAGATTATACTCATCCTGCCTTCGCTTTTGTCGGAGGTCCGTGTTGCCCTACGCTCGACTTTGTATATATGATTTTTTGGGGATTATGATTACATTTAACACATTGTTAACTTCGCTAATTTTATCCTCAATATGTCACTTATTAAGATGCCATAATTTTTTGTACGACTAGTTGTCACCAATTCAGATATATGCATAATGAATGTAAACCAAAATAAACTTGACTTGAAACACACATGCTGACTGTCATCCTGAGATTGAAATAGAAAACTGTAATTTAAATCCATCCGCACAAAAGCTGAATTCTTTCTTGGGAGACCTCAGAGGTTTAAAATAGTTGTGATAAAGTCGTGTTTGCTTTATGGACCCTGGTTTGAGAACTTAATGGCCTATCCTCCCACTCAGGGGGGGAGGTGTATGTATCTAGATATTGGGTACACTTTGTCAAGAGCCAATTGTACGGACCATAAATAGCAGGGGGTCTTAACAAGTGCATTTCACAAAGGGGTGAAAACTTTATACCAACAAAGTGGTCCATTCATTTCTTTTTTTAATTGAAAGGGCAGTGAATGCATGCTTCTGACAAATTACGGTACCAGTAAATTAATATTAGACTTGATCTCAGTTCTTACAGGGCTGAAAAGGGAAAGTGTTAGGAGAAAATAATGAAGTTCATTAGATTAATTGGGATGTGGATGTTATAATCTTGGAAGTGCAATATTCATGCATGATTGTACATGTATATGACTTTGTGTGGATGTATGACTTAAATTACATTTAATATATATATACAGCGTAGTGCCATAAAAGAATCAACTTTTATTTATTTTACTATATATATAATTCATTGAAAACAACCACTTCTGTAATTCTTTTTCATAAATTTAGCGAGATTCAGTTTATAGTAACTTATATAACCATTAACAGCACAAATATCTGCTGTTTCAATCTGGTCTACTTTTTGTCTTTGATTGCATACTAATACTCTCTCTCTCTCTCTTTCTCTCTCTCTCTCTCTCTCTCTCTCTCGCTAGCTTTATTTTATGACCATTAACAAACAAGTTCTGCACTTGTATTAAATGCTGAACCGCTGCACTACCAGGACACCCATTAAATTTATCATACCCCTCCACCCCCTAGTCCAACAATTGTCTGAAAACAGCCTGACTTAATTACCAATGATGTCAGTATTAGGTGAATACTTATTGCATTGTAATATGGTACTGGTATTCAGTAAATTTTTATCTTTTATAGTGAATGCAAACCAGTTAGACAACTACTGCGACTTCTAAATGCACCGGTAATCGGACAACAGGTGAGTGGAATATTGCATGGACTGGTATATTATTTGACAATTTTCATGTACAAGAGGAAAGGGTGGGTGGGTGGGCTTGGGTAGATGTGTATATGATTGTTGCAGTGAACATATACCGTATAAGTAGAAATTTTAGCGAGACGCAAATTTAGCGTTTCCTCCTTTAAAGGTGGTATTTTATTTTAGCGGTAAATAATTTTAGCCATTTTTATAATCTATTACTTTGAAAAGCTATTCCAATGATTTGGAATGAAATTTTTAGCGATATTTAATTTTAGCGATCTCAAAGACCTCGCTAATAATGCCAAATTAAATCCTCCTACGCTAAAATTTCTGCTTATACGGTATTGTGTTTTTATCTGCGTTTTTTCCTTTAAGGTCATACGCAATGTTCGCTATCTGTATATATTTTATAGAACTATTCTTAATATAAAATCATAGTACCCTTAGATATTCTTTTAGAAAAAATCAGACCAAATTTCCTGTGTTTTGGAAAAGATAACAGTTGATGAAGAATGTAATTTGCACAATTATTCATAGTTACCTCTCTTTGAAGAAAGCAAATGACATATACATACTGCAAAAACACTGTCAGTTGTTGTATGATTATATTTTCATCATCATCAAATAATTCTGAAGGGATTGAATGATGTTTGCGTTTTCTGTAACTCTTATTTTTATCATTGAAAGTCTTCAATTTTGAAGATAGAAAAAAATTTGTGAAATGTACATTGCGTATGCCCTTAATTTTCAAAATGATATGTATGTATTGAAAAGGTCGCACATTTTACACTGTTCGTTATTTAGATAACCAACAATGCTGTTAGCTGCAGAATCGACTAGCTCTCTTAATTATAATATATGGGGACAGATCAAAGAGCAAAGTGACCCAATATTTTTTTTAGAGTGCAACAGTTCTGCAGCTACAATGTCGTGGTCTTTAATCTATTTCTTAATTGTCCTTGTATCTTTTTAGAACCGACACTTTAAAAAAGTAGGAGATATATATCTACAGATATATCTGCGTGTGATTGTGTATATAGATTTAAAAGTGGAAGTAAAGAATAAATTTATTTGATGATTAAAATTAGAATTCAAAGGGCTCGATCATCATTCAAATTGAGAAACTGAAGAGTTGTTCGCACGTGAGAATTGTCCTTAGTGTCCTTTTAAAAGAATCGAACACTTATACTTCTTATGAATTGCTCCATCATTGTGTATATTTGCATAATAAATCAACATAGGCTCGACTTACAGGATATATACATTTAAAACTCTGAAAGGACTCCAAATCACAGAGAGTGCCAAAGTGGAGTATATGTGCTTAAGAAGATTAAAGCCCTTAATTGTAGAGTGGGGGTGTTGTGGGCCAGTTTTTATATAGGATAATTTTCACTATTAAAACTTTTTTCAATAGATTTTCTGTATAGACACTTGGAGGTATTGCACAACCATTTTTGTGTTTTGCTTCTCACATCAAAACATTTCGGTTTACTTTGCGTTAAGGGAGGTAATGATCGATTAACTCATTTCTTGGTCGAGATCAATATCGAAAAATCAACAAATGTCAGACCCAATTCTTTTTCAAAGTCTATATATATATATTATGTAAATAACCTTTTCTCTCTTCAATAAACTTACTATGCATACTGTAAAACGAGAATATTTAGCCCATTATTTATTTTAGCACAGACGTATGATTGCGCTAGATATTTAAAAAGTTGTTTGCTATAATTTAGGGATAAAATATTAAAGTTTGACCAGAAATTTTTGTTGCGCTAAAATAGTTTTTCATTGCTAATTAAAAATATGTTTGCGCCAAATACTCTCGTTTTACAGTATATATATATATATATATAGTCTAACTAATTCACATACAAAAACATAGAAATTTAGTGTAAAAATCTGAATACCATATAATGGGTAATCTGATGTTCTCCAATTTTTGTGGAATTCTGCAGACAGGAGAAATCTGCAAATTTCCACAAAAATATATGTATCCTCAAAAGTATATATAGGTATAATATTGCAACCACAAAACTTGAAAATGCAGAGTATAATTTGCTATAGATTTTACAGATCAAATCACAAAAATCATGGAACAATATTTAATTATATTTATTTAGCTTCCATCCATATCATCAAAGAAAAGTGGGAATGACACGTATCAACAATGGCCCCGTCCTCAGGCCAAAAGCGTGCAACATCAGCAACAGTCCACGGAGAGTCTAGTCCTCGAAAAGTTTAAGTAAGTGGTTGTTTTCGTATTACCAGGACCTCCTTATTAAAGTTGCATGAACCCTATAGAAATCACATTGTCATTTTCATTGAGATATATTATGAGTCATACAACATATTTATTGTATTTTATATGATGAAATAAAGACATCTACAGATTTTGGGGCCATGAGCTCAAAGATCTAGACCTTTACGATGCATTCAATGTGACATGAGAAGTTAGAAAGTTCTCCCCAGGACTCTACCTCATTGATTCAGTTTTCTAGTCAGTATTTAGGATATTGTTGATGTATTTCTACGTTGTTGATTCTATTTTTAGCTTGCGGTACCAATCCCAGAGACAGTTTGTGTGTCATCCACAACATGAACGTTTTTCGGAAGTTTTTTCGGCCCTGATCACACGGAGATTATGCTGCCTGTAAGTACAAAGTTTTTGACAAAGATTCTGTGATTTCATCAGATACACAAGCAAAGATTTGCTTCTATGATGACTTGATTTTACTATCTGAAACAACCACAAAAACAATGCAAATTGGTTTTCAACAATAACTGTTTAAACTAGCCCGGTATAGTATGCGCTCTGTATTATAGTAGAAAATCCTCTAAATGTACAGCCTACTCCATTTGTATTGAAGTCACTTATACAGAATTATCTGTTATATTGAAGTAAAACTAAATACTTTGGATATAATGAAAATTGAGGTAGATCCCTGAATTTCAGTATATCTGGGGTAGACTGTAATACTCTCTGATTGATTGTTGTTTAATGTCCCTCTTGAGAATTTTCATTCATATGAAGACATCACCATTGCCGGTGAAGGGCTGCAAAATTTAGACCTATGCTTGGTGCTTACAGCCTTTGAGCAGGGAGGGATCTTTATCGTGCCACACCTACTGTGACACGGGGCCTCGGTTTTTACAGTCTTATCCGAAGGACCACCCCAATTAGTCGCCTCTTACGACAAGCAAGGGGTGCTGAGGATCTATTCTAGTCCTCTCTGTAAATGAATTCACCACTATAATAATATTAAATTATATTTGTATCCTATCTCTCTCTGTCTTTCTCAGGGACTGTATATACCCCTAATCTATGTGTCCTATCTCTCTCTGTCTTTCTCAGGGACTGGATCAATTCGGCTCCTCCAGAAAATATCCTCCGGCTGGTCACATGCCTGAGGATCCTGATGAGAGAACCGGAATTCCAGAATGTCTTCTACAATCTAAAGGGGCTGCAATTCCTGTCAGAGGTATAATATATAATGTAGCAGAGGGCGGGGGGGGCAGCACCCTAAAGGGGCTGCGAGTCTTGTCAAAGGTATAGTATGTAGTGTAGTAGAGGGGAGGGGCCAGACTCTGGGCTGCAAGTCTGACAGAGGTTAGTATAAATGTAGTAGAGGGGAGGCAGACTCTGTATAGGGGCTGCAAGTCCTCTCAGAAGGTAGAGTATATAATGTAGTAGGGAGGGGCCAGACTCTATAGGGCTGCAAGTCCTCTCAGAGATATATAAATATAATGTAGCGGGGGGGGGGGGGGGGGGGGGGGGGACTTCTTCGATTTCTGGTTCACTAAATATTTCTGTATTTTTCTGTATTTTATCTCCATGGTATTTGGGAATGTTAATGAGATTGCTACTCTAGCTTGATTCCGGTTCAGACTGAGTTATCTTTCCTTGATGAATTGTTCTGACAGTGACTACGTTTATTTCCAGCTGTTTACCAAAGCCACCAACAGCTACCTTCTGTTTGGAGATTCCCCCTATCTGGTGGACATTCTAAAGGAGATGTCAAGTGAGTGGGAAAAAATGTCAAGTTTTATCACTGGCTGTATATACAGTATATAGAACTTGTCTACTCTGACAGAAAGTGTCCAGTTTTATCACTGGCTGTATATACAGTAGAACGTGTCTACTCTGACACGCTGTGGGAGACTTACTTTGATGTTCGGATAAGACAGTATTTCAGGTTACACATTGTGAGGAATATGTAAAACTATAACATAGTTGGAGTTAACTGTAAAACAGAGTTCACAGAGGTCAGATTTGACTGTTGTTACTGCAAAATCATGTATTTCCACTGGGGATTTCATTTCGTTATTTTCGTTGGTAAATAAAAACAACGAAAATATTTCCATGACGAATTTTTGCACTGAAAATGAATACATGTATATATGATGAATTACATGTATAAATCAACAAAAATTAATGTCAACGAATTCATTATTAACGATGAAATTTTAAACCCACAAAAATAAATGATTTTATGGCAGATTGGAAAGTTTTAACTGGACATATTCCTTAGGGAGTTCATCATTCAAAGAGTTGTTAACGAAAATCGATAATATCAGTAAAGATTGGTCTTGACCAGCATTGACTTTTGATAGTTTGTACTATAACTGTATTCCCCTTGCTTTCAGACATTTTCCAGAAGTTTGCTGCTGTGAATGAGACGCAGAGAGAATGGCTGATTGAGTGCAAAGTTCACGAGGGACTCCTTCTGCTTCTCCGTGGTCATGGTGATGACCTTATTGCACTGCATTGTGCACTACATGCTCTTCTTGCCTTAGCTCAATGGTAATTATGATACACCGATAACTCTGTTAATTATGTGTTAATTATGATACATGATTAACAATAGTAATAGGACATATTGATAAGAATGGTAATTATGATACATCACTGAAAATAACTATTGCTGAAGTCAATCGAACCAATCAAATAAAGTGTTACAAGCAGTGTTTGAAATAACTGACTGCCCGAGGCGCATAAATTCTGCCGCAGACGAACACATTTCTTTGCACAGACGCCCGACTGGACATGCTAAAATTTCCGCTAAAAAAATTTAAATGTATTAAATCTACTTATCGTAATGGTAATGAAGTTGCAATGACATCGACTCTTTATGAATGGGATCGAAGTTGTGAATTAAGTTTTAGTCATATTATGGCTTGAATAAGATATACCAAAAAAATTGCAGTTATTCATAAAAAAAAGTTCAGGGCTAGTGGGTCTCTGGCAGGGCTGCCAACTTTTACAAGTAGTTAGCCCTGCATGTCCAGCCAATTTTACAGCGAGTTTCAAACACTGGTTACAAGTAAAAATGAATTATTCTAAATTGTTCAAACGTCTGGTAAAATTGTTTGAAAGGAAGCATGTTGTAAGGAGAGTACTTATTCATTTCTTTACAGTCCCAAAGCCCGACAGCTGATAGCCGAGCGAAATTGTGCCGAGGATTTACTGGCCATCATAAAGGACTACGACAGTTTGTCCAAAAAGTACGCCAACATTTTACTTTCAAGCAGTGATATACTTTTATTTCGATGACATATACAGTATTTATTACAGTCCCTGAAGCGTTCTACTTTACCATTTATCCGTGCGTTCAGCGTGCGGTTGCGTTCAGCGTGCGGTCACCATGTGTTCTCCATGCAGTCAGTCATTTTTGTTCAGCATGCGGTCACCGTGCGTTCTTCGTGCGGTCACCGTGCGTGTGGTAAAGTAGAACGTTTCAGGGATGGTAGTAAAGCAATAGACATGTGCAAGACAATTTCCGTTCCATAATTTGGTGAATATTATAACGTTAATTATAAGAGCATTATAAGTATAAAAATTAGCTGCTTCTAAAAGCAGTGGTTGCATTTCACATGATTTTGCCTTGAAATTGCCATTCATTTTGACAACAACCCACATTGATTTCACACAATCAACATTGATTTCACACAATCATGTTGACATCACATCTGATCTGACCAATCACATTTAAAGAAAGCATCTACAGCTGTTCTAACTTGTTGATTGACAAGCACAGAGAGTTTTAGGAAATGGGATATGTTACAATGGCACTACGGAAATCATATATGAGCTCCATCCTCATGTGACTTATCAATATTAATGGCTCAAAGTAGAATAACTATTTCAATTTCCAAATAATATACAGTAGAGTTCTAAATTATAATTTTGGAGTTACTGCCCTTGACAGCATTCTTTTTAATGAGTTACTTCCCTTGGCAACACATTTTTGATATATGTTATTGATTACTATTAGAAAAAAATCAACTTTTTCAGTGTCCTTAGTTCACCAAATTTTTCCTGTAAACAAAATATTCTTCCAAAAGATATTTTCATCATGCACAATGTTTAAATAAAGTGCTCTTCTCATCCTTCTGCTGTCTTTCATTAGAGGGATACGTCTTCTTGGACTATCGCGACTGTGGGAATTTGCCCCAAAATGGTCGTTATTTTAATAGGAATTTTTAGCCCCCCCCTTTAGGGAGACCTATTGTACAGTATAATATACATATATAAACATGAAGAATTAACATTTTTGTAGACTGGCAGCCAAGCTTTTACAGAGGCTGTGTCATGAACGCCTGTGTCAGGAGACGGTTCAGGAACACCAGGGAATTCCGATCTTACTGAGCCAGCTACACTGTGACAATGTCAATCTTCTGCTGCCCATACTGCAGTGTCTCATTCACATGTGTACCCACCCAGAGGCCAACAAAGAAATCCGGCAGATGGGAGGGATACCCACAATTCTGGCCCTGTTAAGGTCAGTTCACTCCACAGACAACTCCCAAAATATTTTTTTAACATTTCCAGTAAGTTTCAGAAGAATTCTGCATGCAAATGAATTACTGTGGAATCATTTAAATTTGTGGGGGCCAATGTTCGTGGGTAACCAAAATTTTGCTGGTTCGTGAGGACGTAATTTCATGGGTAATTGATAAATAATGCAAATGGCATAATGTTTATTAAGATTAAAAGGAAAATAAAACATATTCATGGGGACCTAAATTCGTGGTTAAGGGTGACCCACGAAATCCATGAACATTGATCCCCCTCGAACAATTATGATTCCACAGTATTTGTTTATTAGGACTAAGGGAAATAATTTTTCAAGTATTGAATTTCATTCTTATTATCGTATTATAGGATTGATAGACATTTTGTGATGGAAGGAAATGGCTGTGTTACTCTGGAATTTTAGTCTTATTTTACATCATTTTATCGTATTACAGGATTGATAGACATTTTGTGACGGAGCGTAGCGAGACAGGATGTGGAGCCGCAAGTGCTGGTCCCCACGGCAGGTCTGCGACGGAAGATGTAAGTGATAATTGTACTCACACAAGAACAATTAATTTGAGCTGAAATATAAAAAAACAACAGTTACAAAATTTATGATTTTTGTTTCAGATTATGAAAAAGATAGTATTAACGTTACATGTAATTTAAAAACTTTTTAAGATAAGATAATTTTTCTCTCTTCTTAAATCTAACAGATAATGTTCAATAATGCCACGGCAGCAAATGAACGACCATCAGGCAGACATAAGGTGATTTCTGGCCGTGGCCTATTGCCTGCTTTGCTGTGATCAAAATCATCCCTGCATGTCACATTGCTGAAATATAAATAGAACAATTCTACGCTTTCTCATCATATCATATAAACTAACATGCAGTCATGGTGATATCCATAGTAATATATCCATTCGGCACTCCTCACACCCTACTGTCATGAGACAGCAATTATGGTACATTTGTAACTCCTCTTGAATTTTGGAGTGTGCATGCACATTACACTTCCTGTGGCTTGGTGGGGGTGGGGCTAGGTAATATGTAAAGGAATAATCAGAATGGTGTAATCATGTAATTAGGCTATATTTCATGATGTATTCAATGTCTTGTTCCATCAGTTTCATTGCTGTATGAAAGAAAACCCAGTTGGTTATTGTATGATATTTGCATTTCCTATAATTTTCCCATTGTCATCCTCACAAGTTGTTATGAGAACCATTTACTTTTGAGAATTCGTTGCATTATAAACAATGTGTTTATAAATCTTCATAAATATTGACATACGTTTGTTTTAATGATGTTGAATTCTAGCGAAAATGAAAGTAGATTGTAGATTTCTTTCATTTGTGAAATAGCATTAAGACATAAACTGCAACGCTTAACGCTGATGAAGCACTGATGAAGCGCTATCAACTTATAATAAACGTAGCATGGTCAGAATCTATCCTAACTGAAAGCTTTTCAATGAAATGGATTTTTCTGATTGTAGAAAGGTATTAAATACTTGTAGATTGAACTTCGGTAATTCCGCACATTGAAGAGTTGTAAAAAATAAAGATTTCTTATAGTTTTTTTTTTTTTTACATTGAATCAGGCAGAAGAACTTATGGACCAGAAATACCAAGTCAGATGTGGTAAGTGTGTTTAGAAATCTCCGTTTCAAAATTGCACGACCATTGACAAGAATTTGTTAGTCCTTGGATATAATTAAGCTTTAGTAATGCCATGAAATCCGTAATTTTCATAAAGGGTTAATATAATGATTAGGATCCTCTTCTAAAGTTAATGGCTTTTGGTCATTGATGCTTATTTTCATAAAGGACTAAAAACTCTTGGTTTAAGATGGGCAAGACCATACCCAAAATATCAAACACCAGGAACTTTAGGTCCTGACCAAGACCATAAACTGAAAACATACTGAAGTCAAAAGTTTGATCACTTACATCTTTTAAAAGATTTATATATTTAGCACAGGTGGGTGGCTTATTAAAAAAATTAAACACATTGAAAATTTTATTTATAGCTAGATTTGAAATTTCGACCTAAGAGTTTTCTTAATTTGTGCTCTTGTCAGGCCAAGATATCATGGTTAAGTTATTGTTATGGGGGGTTTTGTTTGTTTTTGGTAGGTTTTGGGGGAGGGGGTTGTTTTGGGGTTGTTTTTTTTTGTTTTGTTTGTTGGGTTTTTTTTTCTCCATTTTTTATTTGAATTCATAAAAGCAAAGGATTCCATAGACAATCAGTGTATTAATTTTAGTCTGAAATTTTTATTTTAACAGCATGTTGTACAGCGTTAACGGAACTAGTCATGAACGATGCCAATGCCCAGCAGATAGTGCAATCTAATGGCATTTATATTCTGGGATGCTTAATTTTACCGCCATGTGAAAAGTGCTCACCCGAGGAAACAAAACTGTGTAAAAGTCTACAGAAGTACGGTTTTCGGGCTCTGCGGTTTCTGTTTAGTATGGAGCGAAATCGACGACTGTTTAAACGTCTGTTTCCTGCGGATCTCTTCGAAATGTTCATTAATATTGGTCATTATAAACAGGACTTAAACGAATACAAGCCATTAGTGGAGAAAATTAACAGGTTGTCTGTGAGTATTGTGTCCAGCTGTGATTTCAAATAATTATTAAATACTGGGGAATCATCATTGTTCGTGGGGGATCAATGTTCATGGATTTCGTGGGTCACCCTTACCCACAAATTTACGTCCCCACGAACATGTTTTATTTTCCTTTTAATCTTAATAAATATTATGCATGTACATGTAATAGGGAATTTTTGCATAAGGCGAAATATTTGTCACATTTTTTGTTTAAAAAGAGGCCTGAAATACTGGTTTTCAAGCTGGTTGACAGATTTTCATGTTACAAAACTTCATGAATTATTTTTTTAAATTTTGATATTGTCATTTTATGACAGATTTTTCTTCTCTAACTCGACTATACATTGCCAATGTGTGAATATTACCCACAATATCATGCAGCCCCGAAAAAACTGTAATTCAGATTAGATGGATGTTGAAATCTTACAAAATAATCTTATTTATTTCAACAGCCGGAGCTGGTGGAGGAAATTCGGATTAATATTCAGGAGACCAATCAGAACCGCCCTCCAACTCGTCACATTGGTGACTATGCTGTGTTTGAACTGTTAGGGAAAGGTGCTTTTGGATCTGTGTACAAAGTGTGTAAGAGGACTGCCGGTCAGACCTTCTTAGCTATGAAAGAGGTCAGTTCTGTGTCCGAATTAGGCCAAATAAAATAATATGTGTGTTTCCTATTACCAGGGGATTTTAAGTCCAGGTAGGTAGGTAGGTAAAAACATTTTATTTTATTGAAAAATTTTAATTGAATTTCAAAAAATTTCATGGGACGATTCCAGATTTCTTTCATTATGATAATAAAATGATTCAGGTCGGACGTATTTTTTTTCGGGGAACCGGAAACACACATTTTATTAGGCCTTAGCTCGTGGTCACTTTATAAGGGCATGGACATGAGTTTTGATAAATTGAAATTAACAATTTTTTGTTTTCGCAAATAAATAAATCTTATTTTTGTAGATAAATTATGAGTCCCCTGCCTTTGGTCGAAATTCCCAGGAACGAAACCAGAGCGTGGGAGAGATCATAAACGAAATCGCCATCATCCGAGAACAAATGAAACATCCAAATATCGTGCGATACTACAAGACATTTGTACAAGGTGAATATAAATCGTGCGATATTACAATACGAATGTAATCCAAATATCATGTGATATTACAAGACATTCGTACAAGGTGAATTTATTCAGGCCCACACCCAGATTTTTTGGAGTGGGGTGGGGGAGGGGTGTGAGACTTTAGGCAAATTGATTAATATAATCAATGTACAGAGTGAAATCTGACTTTGATAGTGCATTTTGCAGGGGGGTGCCAGATTATGCAAATCATAAAAATTTACTGAAATGCCAGTCAAAAAAAAATATTGATATGATAATTGCATACCATACTTTTTATGAAAAAAAATCATGTGCATCATTGAGCTTCACATCATTTGTATTTTTTCTTTCCCAACAGAGCAAAAATTATACATTGTGATGGAGCTCATAGAGGGCGCCCCATTAGGAGAACATTTTAAC
The DNA here is from genome assembly GCA_903981925.1 of Ostrea lurida. Taxonomy (NCBI): domain Eukaryota; kingdom Metazoa; phylum Mollusca; class Bivalvia; order Ostreida; family Ostreidae; genus Ostrea; species Ostrea lurida. The sequence goes on along the minus strand of CAJDSM010013983.1, from coordinate 63,575 downwards.
TCCCTCAAAGAAAAGAATATGAAATTTCCCGAGGACAGGATATGGAACATCTTTATGCAGGTTGGTTTGATTATGTGTGTGCCAGGAACTCCCAATACAGATTTCATGTACATCATGTTCCCTAAACCTCTGATGGTCTCTTGAGTGGTTTGTTTGGTCGGAATTTAAAGGATTATTCCTGCAGAGAGTGTTTACTCATATAACAAAATTCAGTCCTTTTTAGGGCTAGCTACCAACATTTTTAGCATGTAGAAAATCATGTAATATAGATATCTAGTATTTATATCATATTGTTTAATTTTTATTATAGTTTGATGCTAGGTTTTTTCATATTATTACATGGGCACTACGACTGAAATTAGCTTTGTACGATGTGTGTAGGATACGGCTATGATTTATCTCATGGGTGATACACACCGTAGTTGTAAAATAATTAGTCCTTTCTGATAAAATATTTTTAAATTATCTGGTAGTTTTTATATTATATTCGATCAGAAACATTTCATGGATTATTCCCCCTAAAGTGATTTTAAAGGTTGGCACTTTTATTATTTTGGCATATTATCGTGTTGTGCCATTATCAAAGATTACATAACAGAGTTATCTCCCTGTACACACTCCCTGTATTTCGATGATGGTTGCCTGGAATTTATGTTAATGGAATCTTGGTTAACTAATTGTTTGGCTTTTTATTTTTTCAAGTACACCAAAATTACCTAAATTAAAACCATACAAACAAGATCTGCCAGTTATAGCCATTTAATTCTGGTTTGTTGTCAAATGATGATGTAGATTGTGATTTTACAAAATGACTGATTTCTATGACAGAGATTGATTCTGATTTTAGATGGTGCTGGCGCTGAGATATTTGCACAAGGAGAAAGGGATTTATCACCGAGACCTGACCCCGAACAACATCATGCTCGGAGAAGACGACAAAGTCACGTCAGTAAGGGAACCAATTTTATCAGCTATCTCTAGTTCCCCACAATCTTCAATCAGATCTAAGGAACCATTTTATTCATGCTATCTCTTATTCCCCACAATCTTAACATCAGTAAAGGGAACCCATTTATCAGCTATCATCTAGTACCACCACAAAGTTACCCAATCAGTTAAGGAACCAATTACTCAGCTACTCTAGTCCTCACAAGTTACAATCGTGAAGAAACCAATTTATCAGCTATCTCTAGTCCCAACAATCTTACAATCAGTAAGGGACCAAATTTATCAGCTATCTCTAGTCCCCACAATCTGCCTCTTAAGTCCCCTCAAGCTGTTAGTATATCTGTGGATGTACAGTCAAATTGCATTATCTTGAACTCGATGGGAATGAGAAAAAAACTTCCAAGATATCCAAGAATTCGAGATATCGAGGGTAAAATACTTACAGAATTAGTGGTTGGGACTTCCGAACCACTTCGACATAGCCATGGTATTTGAGATATCTGTGTTCGAGATAACTAAGTTGACTGGATGTGATATTGTAATATGTTTACAGTGCTACTAGTGTATACTCTCATGGATGGATTTTATTCATAAAAATCATGTAGAATCGGAAAATTCCAAAGTTATCTGGACTTGTACGGACAGTTGTCAAAACCTATCGATTAACATCATACAGCACAACTTTAGAATTTGATCCACTTATTCATTTAATGCTGGAAATATAACACACTAGATGCAAACAGTGCATCATGATGTCATATTTAGCTTTTCTGTTACCGTTAAAGCTTGCTACGTTTGCTGTAATCCTCTTAATGTAATCATTTACAGTTCCCAAACAATCGTGTTGTGATAAGCGTAATGCATAGGTACATAATCTGGTTATGTTGAACACAGTATGTTTGCTTTCTCTCGTAGGTATGCAGTAGGGATGTGATTTTTCCTCTTTTCAGAGGAAATCCTCCAATTTACTAAATTTTTGTTAAAATGAAATGTTCTTGGTTTGATCTATAGTGACAGAAAATGATATTTTTCCAGCTAGGGTGGGGTGTTTTCCTCCCTTTTTGACCAGTTTTCCTCAGATTTCTGAGGAACTCAATCACATTCCTGATGCATATTTTTCTATAGAATTTATGAAATAAAATGCTTGTCATGATCCAACCTGTATTTACAGCTGATTTTGGATTGGCCAAACAGAAGAGAAGTGACTGCAGCAAAATGACGTCAGTCGTTGGGACCATCTTATACTGGTGGTAAGCCCCGTCTTGTTTGAACTCTGCACTTTAACACAAAGCCTAGAAATGAAACTCAGGCTCAGTTTGTATGCTGATTTGTAAGAGCTTGAGTCGACATAAAAAAAAAAATTCTCATTTTACGTCCACAGTCCTGAGATCGTGCAGAACTTCCCCTACGGAGAAAAAGCTGACATTTGGGCCCTGGGTTGTATTCTATACCAGATGTGCACCCTACAACCGCCATTTTTCAGCGACAACATGTTGGTGCTAGTCAATAAGGTGACAATCTTAATTCTATTGTATCTCAAACCCACTGTCGTTAAAGCTTCTTCATGTAACAGATCTTATATCCATGTTTTCACATGTTGAAGAAAACACAAGTTTTAATCACAATCTGAAATCGGCTTGCTAAATCCATGTAACAGATATTGAGTATAGTTCACAGAATTATGAATGTGAAATCTGCTTTTTCTACAGATTGTGAATGCGGAGTATACGCCTATTCCAGAAGATCATTATTCAGATCGAATTGTTCAAACCGTCAGAAGGTAAAGATATACAGAAAAAGTACTGTAAAGGGCTTTAATTTCACGGTGCTAAATTTTCGCGATTTTTATCCTTAGGTATTTCGCGATGGTTTAAATTTCGCGGAAAGTAAAGAAATTGAATTAAAATCATACCCCCAAATATATTGAATAACACTTCGCGATGGTTTTATTTTCGTTATCATTAGTGTAATCGCGAATATAGCGAAAATAAAACCCACGCGAATATTTCCCCCATTACAGTAATTAAAAATAACCTGTCCCCAAATATGAGGGTCATACAATACTGAATGGGTACTTGAAATGTGACCCATTAAAAGGGCACATTTGGGACTACCATGTATTAGTACTGACAATGTTGCATCATATTTAATTTAATTTGAAAAATCGGCATCTTTTGAGAAAAGGGATGTTAATTGTTGTGTGTTTTTTATTTTCAATATGGGCATACTGAAAAAAATAATTTTCATATATGATTTTCTCCTTAACCTTTATACTGTAAATAATGGCGGTTGTTTTCATTTCGCTATGTTTGTGGTCAGGGATTTTTCCACAAATTTAAAACAACAGCAATCATTTTGCAACCGTTACACAATACTTAATATGTTTACATAAAATTTTATTTCTGTGAAATCAAAACCACCGCATTTAGACCAAAATTAAAAACCGCGAACTTTTAGCACCACGAAATTAAAACCACTTACAGTATGTAACTCACTGGATGATATTCTCCTTGCAAATGTATATGTAAATTAATGTATTATCTCCCTTTTAGTTGTATATGTAAATCGGTGGATGAACGTCCAGACACGGTGGAGTTGGCCTCCCAGATCGCTGACAAACTTCTTGTACATGTGGACAACCTCCGGATTAACCAGATCACACTGGAGAAAAAGCTAGAAAAGGAACGAAAGAAAGCACAGAGGTAACAAAAGAAAAACTGTCATAAAATTCATATCGCATGGACTAAATTTTAGTGTTGCAAATCACGTGATGAAAATTTGTTTATTAACATGGCTGGACAAACCACTAGGCAGGAAAAACTAACTAAAGATAAAAACCTGATTTTTTTTTCTTTTGCGTGTTGCCTTGATATCAAATTACAATCCTAAGTAAACCTTTGATACTCGAAATTTTGTCAATGAGTCACTAAGTTCATAGAACATTGTGGTCAATAATTTAAATAGTGCACTTATGATAGTGTGAAGAATGGATTAAGTTTGAATGTTTTTGGATTTGACATCAGTGGTATGGAGTTTGAAAATGAGTTTGTAGGACAGATACAGTAGAACCTCATTATCTCGAACTCAACGGGACCGAGAAAAACGTTGAGATATCTATGGATTCGAGATATAGACCTGGTAAAAATACTTGATAGAAAATAGGTGGATGGGGCTTACAAATCTCTTTGACATACATTTAGCCATGGTATTCAAGATATCAGTGTATGAAATACCGAAGTTCAACTGTAGTTAAACATGATATTATATTGTTAGGTGAGAATTGATCATAGATTGGTAATCACCTTCTATTGTGGCAAGGTGCTTGGAGTGTTAAGCAGCTAACGCGCTAAATACAAACTAGGTACCGCTACATATAATGACATGAACTTGTCTTTGTGCAGACATTACTTTGAGGCCAGCCAGAATATTCAGAAGTATCACCAGTTGTTCCAGATCTCACAGGAGAAGTACGACCGCTTGGCCAACCTAGCTGGTAGTGGTGGCGCCGTGAGTCTAAAGAACGGGGACGTCATCGATCCGAGTCTCGTGGAAGTGGAGTTTACCCGAGCTCTGCAATCAGAGTCTCTTTCCTCAGGTGGTAAGGAAATTCACTGGCATGCATGAAACATGCAGTGCTTAGACCAATTGATGGTCGGGAACCAGTAAATTATGGATTTTTTTATGCTCGAAGTACCAAGTAAATTATGGATTTTTTGATGATCGGGGAAACCAGTAAATTATGGATTTTCTGATGATCGGGAACCAAGTAAATTATGATTTTCTGAGTCGGAACCAGTAAATTATTGGATTTTGTTTGTGCGTTGGGGAACCAGTAAATTTGGATTTTTTGATGGTTGGGAACCAGTAAATTTGGATTTTTTTT
>CAJDSM010013983.1:46433-58683 GCA_903981925.1 Ostrea lurida | reverse complement strand
ATTATGGATTTTTTGATGGTTGGGAACCAGTGAATTATGGTTTTTTGATGGTCGGGAACAAGTAAATTATGGATTTTCAGATGGTCAGGAACCAGTAAACTATGAATTTTTTCTGATAGGGTCGGGATTCCAGTAAATTATGAATTTTTTGATTGGCGGGATCCAGTAAAGTTATGGAGTTTTTTGATGGTCGGGAATCAGTAAATTATGGATTTTTTGATGGTCGGGATCCGTAAATTATGAATTTTTTGATGGTCGGGAACTAGTAAAATTATGGATTTTCTAAAGAGCAAGTGCTCATATGTGGCTAGTTAATGTAAAGGGCTTTACTTTCGAGGGGCTAAAATTTCGCGTTTTTTGTCGTTCAGTATTTCATGATAGTTTACATTTCGCGGACAATTCCCTTCCAGATGATGAACTAATATTTCAAACATTTTGAATTGCACTTTGCGATGGTTTTATTTTTGCGATTGTTAATATAATTTTAAATACAATACATGTTCTGTACTATACATGCACTTATCTGACACGTAAATGTATCGGATGATTCGTTTCCGTTCAGGTCTATCGTCGGATGAGGAGGACGAGAGCTGTCCGAGCAGTGAGTGTGAGAGCCGGGAGAGCAGTGCGGGCAGTACCCGGGGGACACGACGCCTCCCCTCCCTCCCCAGGCCCCCCCACACGCCCAAAACTCGCCGGGCAGAGCGCCGACCAAAACGCTCGCAATACACGCTATCGCCGCTAAGTCTGGACATCCCTAACGGCCACTGTAAGTTTCAGAAAGATTATATAATGGAATTTCCAGTATGATTTTTAAAAAATCTATAAAACTATTCAATATCTTGAGATATAATCATTGTCATATATATATGCATGTGAGGTTTATAAACGCCCCATTGGGAACATTTTATGTTATAAACCAGTCACTTTCATTATAACTTACTTACTTACTGCCCATTATGCCAAATGGCATGTGGGCAGCACATTTTGATGAAACACAAGATCTAAATGTGGACTGATAATACATGAAATGGTAATACTGATGATGATTTGTTTACAGTGTGTTTCAGTTTCAGCTTTTAAATTTGATCTACTTTAAACCCATTTTGAATATGTTCAAGTACATTGCAATAGACAATTTTTCCCTTCACTACAGCTCGTACAATTCGGGACTCGGGATACAGTTCGGGTGACCCCTCCCCCAATAATCTGACCTCTGTCGCCAGCGCAGCCGATCTTCTCCTGAATGGCCATGAGCAGAACCTGACGACTCGGGATTACCACCGCTCGAACAGCCTGCCCGCCCCGCAACCAGTCACCAGGAACAGGAAGAAGACCAAGAGACCCAGTGAGTTCAATAACTACTGTACACTCTCCTGTTGCTGTAAACATATTAGATGTTACTGTAGATTATTTTAGCGATTTTGGTGGAAGACTATACAAATGTCACCAATGTTTAATTATATATTAAATAGTAGTGCTGTAGATAATTCAAAATATTAAAGCAACTTAAATATAAATGGAGGATGGATGGATGAATGGTTGGTTGGATAGATAAATAAAGAGAGAGAGAAAGAAGGATGGGAAACCGAATATAATTTGTTATGGTTATTTTGTTTACAGACAGTGCTAACACCCCTACAGTGACGATTTCCCAACGCAGAGTCCGACAAATCAGCGATCCAATCCAGCAAATGATGCACCAGCTGCACAAAATTCTGTACATCTGTCAGCTTCCACCCACGCTGGATCCACACCCCAAACGCCGCCTGGTGGAAAAGTTCAAACGAGCGCTGTTCGCTCCCTATAGCGACAGCCTCAATCTCAAAACGGAAGTGAAAAAGGTAACAGAGTTTTTGTTGTGTGATAGATAAGCTTTTACTTTAGGTTTTTGACAGATTAGCTTTGAGCTTTAGTTTTTTGTCAGATAAGCTTTGAGCTTTAGGTTTTTGACGAGACTAAGCTGTTGTGCTTTAGATTTTGTCAGATAAGCTTTGATCTTTAGATTTATGTCAGATAAGCATTGACCTTGATGTTTTTGACAGATAAGCATTGAACTTTGAGTTTACGTAAGGTCCTCAGCTACCCATAAAATGCCTTGCTCCTTTCATTGTTATAAGAAATGTCTTTAACAGAACATGATTCAAAAAACCCTTAACATGTTCAGTAATTTCAGCATTATAAATTTCTTTCTCAGCTGATGTCAGGATCGAGGGACATAATAGATATGAATTTAGGCCCAGTTGAGAGCAAAAGGGTCAGCTCAGCCAGTTCTGTAGAAGGGGAGACCACTCCAGATGAAAAGAAAGGTATCCAACTTTTATCTCCACATGTAGTGTGAATTTCCGTGTGCTGTAAATTCAGATTTCTTCAATTAGGTCAGTTATGTTTATTTAAGAATTCCTCACAATTTCTGCGTTTTATTAAAGTTTTCAAACGTAGTGTGTATCTTTTATGATCCTCTTAAATTTATATTAGATAAGCGCATACCATTTCCGTTCTCAAACCGTGTAGCGTGTGACAGCATGACGAAAATTTAATTATCATCAAAAAATCTAAATTTAGAACTTGCCCAGATAGTCCAGCAAGCCAGTCACACGCTACTTCGAGATTTGATTTAGCAGGTTGTAAAATTAATTCAACCCTAGACTAGGGCAGAACTAGGTATCTGTGTTGTGTATTGCTATGTGCTCTCTCTCTCTCTCTCTCTCTCTCTCTCTCTCTCTCTCTCTCTCTCTCTCTCTCTCTCTCTCTCTCTCTCTCTATATATATATATATATATATACATGTATATATATATATATAGGGGTGTATGTATGTATTGGTGGGTGTGTAAAATACTTATTTTGCTTTTTCCAGTTAACAACCAGTTTGATCCGGATTTTAAGGAGGCTGGAATTACCTATGAACAAATGCAGACCTATATTGAGGGAATTCTTAGTGACTGTGGATATTACAGCAGTCTGCCTAGTGCCCGGGGCAGAACACCGCCACTCGGGCCAATATTGCCCAAGTAGGCCCGGGCCAGAACACCTCCACTGAGGCCAATATTGCCCAAGTAGGCCCGGGCCAGAACACCTCCACTGAGGCCAATATTGCCCAAGTAGGCCCGGGCCAGAACACCTCCACTGAGGCCAATATTGCCCAAGTAGGCCCGGGCCAGAACACCTCCACTGAGGCCAATATTGCCCAAGTAGGCCCGGGCCAGAACACCTCCACTGAGGCCAATATTGCCCAAGTAGGGCCAGGTAAGGCCCGGGCAAGAACACCTCCACTAGGGCCAATATTGCCCAAGTAGGCCCAGGTCTGGCCCGGGCAAGAACCCTCCTGGCCAATATTGCCCAAGTAGGCCCAGGTCTAGCCCTTTACTTAAAAATGTATCCAGTAGTTTGGTTTATTGAAAATCAAGCCTACTCAAGAAGAGGGAGGAGTGATGATGAAGTTAAACAAATACCCAGTTCCTTTTGATGGCAGTTTAAGGCTATTAGCCAGATCTTGATTCCATGGTGCAAAATTTTCTGCTATGTGTTTACTTAGAACACTCTTCAAAAAAAAAAAATTTCATTCCTCAAATACATTCCTGAAAAATGTTGTTGATCTCTCACAATCATTCCACTATGCTGAACAAGCAGAAAATTCTTCCATATTTTGCAGTCTAGCAACAAAATTTGAAATGAATTTTAACCGTATGTTGAACAAATAGATTTCAAGTGCATTAATTTGTGAAAATTGCCAAATCAAAAAATAGTATTTCATCCATCAGGTGTTGTTAAGCAATTTTAATACTTTAATGATTGTTACAAAGTCATATTTATTGTGCATCTTGAAAATATTGAATTATCAAATTTTCATGTGCAAAAAAAAAATGTTATGTTGTTGTTATGATGTATTATTTGGTATTTTATAAATACCAAGTTCATATTTTTCAAAGGTCAGTTGAAATGTAATTGTTTATGCATCCAAGAGTAAACATTTTTAATATATTGTGGATATTTTTTTATTTATCGTATTTTGTTCAAGTTCATTTTCATAGACTGTCTTTTTTTACACATTCCTTTTTTAAGAAGGGGTGTAGTGAAAATGGACCTAAATAATTATGTTTGTTTTTATATGTGTCAAGAGAATATTATTTTATTCTTTGATCTGCACTACATTCATTTAGTTTATTAATGAATGTTTACACAATTCCATCCAGCTTATACAGATATTTATGTTTATTCATTTTTATTTTTAAAACAAAACGATTTGTGTGATTTTTATTTTTTTTAAAATGCCGTCCATAGTTCTGCATGTCTTGTGTATACAGTGACTTTTCATAACATTGCCAGTATGAATGTAGTTGTAATATTTTGATTTGATATAAGTTTCATACCCGAACTGAATGATATGCAAATGGATTTGAAAGATTTATGCAAACAAAAGAAAGAGATATCATTTCTTTTGGAAAGAAAACTATTAATTGGTTTTTGTTCAACTTGAAATTTGTGTTTAGGAGTTAGATTTATTGTCTGGTTTTTATTTCACTTTTCTTAATGTGCATCATATGACACCCCACCCCCACCCCCCTTTTATTTCGAAGTTAGATTTAATAATTGATTTCTTTTCCCGTAATACATATTATATGACACCCCCACCCCTATTTCAAAGTTAGATGAGTTGTTTGGACTTTTTTTTCTTTTTCGCAAATGATATCTCTCCACCCCCACGCCCCCCCACCCCTCCCCCACCCCCGGGTTATAAAGTGCTATAATGAATACACTGAGTGTGTATTTTGTGTTTGAGTATTACATTGATCAATTAGAAATCCAGGTTAGACACATACACTCAGTCATGTAGCAAAATTTTTGTTGCAATGATAAGGAAAAACATGTGAACGTCTTTATTTTGTGTAGAAGTGAGGTAAACCCACAACACCCACCTCCCACCCCCCCCCCCCCATCACTATGTATCAATGAATTGTTGAATCTCGAAACTGGTAGCTGCTTGGTAACGTGACTCTCATTTAATGTAAAAGTGAGTGGCTAAACCCCCCCCCCTCCATGTATTTTAGATGCATACTTGTATGATTGATCTAGAAACTCGGTGTGCTAGTACTTAATCCTTGTGATTCTGATGGTTAATTTTACCTTTGTGTGGTTTAATTATATATACCAGTCCAGTTCTTTTTTTGTTTCCAAGGTTGATGGTTGTTGAATAATTATGTAATTAGTAAATTATTGATTATTAATTATATATTAATTATAAACGTAGTGGTAGTAATATTTAATTTCTTAATTTTATTGATTTTTGTTGATCTTGAGCGTTTATTTAAAGAAATCTATAAGTGCTGTAGTTTTGTTTTATTAAGAAATCAAAACGGATGTTTTTGGACAAATATTAACATTTGCATTGGCTTTTAATACAGCCAAGCCCTTTGTTTATCTGAACTCTATGGACTTTCAGATATTTCAAGGATTCGAGATATCGGAGGGTAAAATACCCAAAGTAATTAGTGGTTGGGACTTTAAATCACTTTGACATAGCCATGCATTCAAATATCGGTGTTCGAGGATACTGAAGTTCAACTGTAATTGATTAAAAGGGGGGATGAAAACATAAAGATTTATTAAGTTTGTTTAAAAAAAAAATATAATAAAATCTAAAGGTAAAATTTACGAATATACTTAATAATTACGACCGAAACGAAATTCTTTATCATTCTTATTTATCGTTTTAGTCATCATTTTCATGTGCAGATCATGGAACCCCGGCTTTGTATTCATGCAGTTGTTACAAATTGTTCACATCTAATCCGCACTTTTTTCATTTTTGAGTTTTTTCCGTCCATATTTTGGAGTGAGAATAGAAATTTAGCAAAAGTCAATCAGTTTGTACACCTAGATTTTAGTTCATGTAACCTAACCAACACAGAGTCCGTACAAGAGTCATGTGACTTGTGTTATATGAACTTGTATCAATTCTATATTCGTGGTTTTACCGATTTCTGTGTATCACGTTGATGAATTTGCATTGCCGTACGATTTATTCTTGTTGATAAATACATGAATATTTATTGTATGATGTATATTTACATGACAATTTCACCTTGTCAATAAATTAATTGAACTGAACTCACTGCTGATCTTGTGTTTTTTTAACACGAAATTTATCTTTTTGTGATTGCAAAACTCAACAGGTTCTTGAGAACAAGACGTCTCTTCTGTCTGTACATTGAAGAATTCCTTTTATGTTACCAATGGGTCGTTTTTCAAACATTTGGGGTCCATGTGATATGCGACACCATCAATTTAAAAAATGCAGTAGGAACGACAGCGGTAAACGGACAAGAAAGTCACAGGACAAAAGTAAACAAAATCGATAAGACAAATAGTCATGGACAAAAAAGTTCCACAATAACCACATAGGACAAAAGTCACAGGGAACAAATGGTCACAAGCAAAAGTCAACAGGACAAAAAGACATAGGACGTAAAGTCACACATGCAATCGATAGAAGAAAAAAGTCACAGGACATTCGATTTTAATTTTTACATGATTACCAAAGCTTACCCCTCCCCAAAATCCAAAAACAAACAAAACAAAGAACCTTAAACTCTAAATTATAAACCTAATTCATATTTCACAAATAGCGGACGATAAAAGGAATTAAGTTTAATTACTAATTCATCAAATTATTTTCATCAAAATTTAGATAAAAATAAATTCCTCAATAGAAAAGTATAAAACCTGTAACTTTATATTCTTAAACTGGACAATGAATATTATTTTAAAAATTTATTTTAAAAAAAATCACATATTTTCATATAACTGTGACATTTTGTCCTGTGACGGATTTTATCTTGTGACTTTTTGTCCTATGACTTTTTTCCTACTTTCAGCAAGACATATGTGCTTTTTGATCCATGGTCATATTTGTCCGTGAATTTTTTTGTCCGTGATTTTCTGTCCCACATTCGAACGCAAGCAGCAAGATTTATGGGACGTGGCCCATGTTTTATTTTTTTTTTTGGGGGGGGTTTTTTTGTTTTGGTTTGTACTAATGAAAATGCATTCCAATAGATGTTAACTTAAAAAAAAAACGTCTTGTATAGAAACCCCCCCCCCCCCCCCCCCCGAGGGTGCACACCTCGATTCGCGATTTAAATTCAAATCAGATGAGGATTGACTGACCCATGGTTTTTTTGTTTTGTACACCAGACACCTGAAATTTGTGATAGCGTGTACGGATGTGTGAAATTTAAGGGGGCAGCGCGCCGGATCCCCCCCCCTTTTAAATTTCGCCACTGTTTTGTCCCGGGTTTTGTATAAACGCCATTAACAGCATTGTTAAGGATTTATTTCGCTGTATTCACGTTTTGCTCAAAATCCGCCCAAGGTCATGTATAGTGTGGAGGCTAGGGTGATCTATGTGGTCCACCAGGTTGTTGGTAAATCGTGTAAATTAATAGTAATATACTAGTAGCTATATTTTAGTCTAATGTGAATTACCATTCGAGAAATACGAATAATGAGTTTTTAAGAATGGAATTGGTAACACCAGAGAAATTTGATGTGGATGAAAAGTTGAGGGATAATGTTGAAATTGAAACAATGTTTCAAATCCACTCTATGTAGTAAACAAAAAATTGCAGTTTTACAGAAAAGTAATTCTGGAACCCCTGCTGGATTGAACCCACCCCTTCCCCACCCCTCGATCTGATCCAGCAGTAATACCGGTAGTTTATTTTGTTAAGGCGTAAAAATCCATATTAGCTCTACACGCTATGTATGAGAAATGACAATAAATGTATAAACAACAAACGACTAAAGGGTCCCCGAACTTCTAATCTACTCAGCTAGACATGTCGGGAACCATGTAGACGTCTTAAAAATCTGAATACCCCTGATAGTTGGTCAAAAGCTAGTCAGACTATCCAAGTGTAGAGATACTGTATCTTAATCGCAGTTGTTTTTGGAATTTTGTCGTTCATGATGCCAAGAGAAGACTGAGAAGATCTTGCAGTGTTACTTCGTTGAGTGACTCGTGATTTGAGAGAGAGAGAGAGAGAGAGAGAGAGAGAGAGAGGAGAGGAGTTGGGTGGGTCTTTTTAGCATCCAATTGAAGAGAGAGAGAGAGAAGAGAGAGAGAGGAAGAGAGATGAGAGAGAGAGAGGAAGAGAGAGAGAGAGAGAGATTGGGGGACGATTGCCTCCCCTTTGGAAACTATGTTTTTGCCCCCCTCCCCCTCCCACACACACTTGTGTCAAGTATTCTTTCAAACTATTCTAGTAACTTAACAGAACAGTGTCTATGTGCCTTTTTTTTTTTTTTTATCGTTTTATAGAAGTTTGCCCCCCCCCCCCTCCCCCCATTCAAAACAGACATGTACAATACATATGCCTTTTTATTTACTATTTTTAATTTATATATATATGTTTTTTATTTATTTATTTTTATTTTTTTTATTTATTTATTTTTATTTTTTTTTGCTTGTCCACATTATTTAAAAGTTTGCCCCCCCCCCCCCCCCCTTCAAAAAAACAGTCCTCATGCCTATGATAAATATGACCGCAGAATTAAAGATATTTACGTGAGAACAATTAGTCCCTCTCTCTCTCTCTCTCTCCTCTCTCTCTCTCTCTCTCTCCTCTCTCTCTCTCTCTCTCTCTCTTCTCTCATCTCTCTCTCCCAAACTGTTATAGGTGTTCCCAAAGCTATACCTAATAACATCTTATACTAGTAATACTTTGAAACTTAACTGTTAAAAGAGAGAGTTTAAAACTGTTGAGAGAGAGAGAGAGAGAGAGAGAGAGAGAGAGAGAGAGAGAGAGAACGGTCGGTTACGTGATTTATCGGTTGCTTTATTTTAGGAATTTAAATCTTTACGTTTGACCCACGTGCGGTTTGTTTGCCTTGGTTGGAAAGTATTTCATCGATATTTTTAGGACAGGGATTGCAAAATATAGTCAGATTTGGACGAGTGTACCGAGAAAGACATTCTCAAACATGGATGTCCTGAAAAGATTAAACGATGCGAATTTAACAGCCAAGTTTCAAAAACTTTGTGGCGTTTCACGCAAAAATGTGGAAAAGTGTGACGAATGTAAAAAGGACAAGAGAAACACGGAATTTGGAAATAGCAGGTGCTCTGAATGCCGGGTGAAAGTGCCTGAAAATGTAGGATCCGCCGTGTTGTTTTACATCCTGTCTTATTCCTCGTCCCTGGGAAATGAGGTGTTTTATCTGTTGTTTTACCCCTACTGTGTTTGGAATCTGGACAGCGTCATGATCAGGAAAACCGCTTTAGTGTGGGGACTGTCTATGTATATAGGACAAGCCGGCAAAGATTTTTTCTGGTGGCCCCGCCCCCGGTCTCCCCCTGTGATCCGCCTAGAGACTGACTTTCTCCAGGAATCGTCCATGCCTTCTACCCACGCAGTGTCGGCCACAACCATTCCGTTCATGCTCGCCTGTTATCTAATGAACAGATACGAGGTTTGTATACCCTTCTAGAATAACACCCACCCACACCCCTCTTTTTATCTATATTTACCCAAAAATGAGGCGTTTGAAGTATTGAGGCCGTTTGAAGTATTGTGGCCGTTTGAAGTATTGAGGCCGTTTAAAGTTTGAAGTGTTGAGGCCGTTTGAAGTGTTGAGTTTGAAGTGTTGAGGCGTTTGAAGTGTTAAGGCATTTGGAGAAGTGTTAAGGCATTTGGAGAAGTGTTGAGGCATTTGAAGAAGTGTTGAGGCGTTTGAAATGTTAAGCTAGGCGTTTGAAATGTTCCAGGCGTTTGAAATGTTGAGGCGTTTGAAGTGTTGAAGCGGTTTGAAGTGTTGGCGTTTGAAGCGTTGAGACATTTGAAGTGTTGAGGCCTTTTGAAGTGTTGAGGCGTTAGATATGTTGAGGCGTTTGAAGTGTTGAAACCATCAGAAATGTATAGAGTCTACATCTAAACTGATTCCTGGTCGATTTAATCACTGGTCAAGAATTGAGGACTTAATTGGATATATAACATCCTGTCATTTCGGAGAAAGAATTTTTTAATTTATATTTTACTTGTATGTACTCGAAATCAATTGACAATTCCTTGGAACATTAACACCCGAGCCGCATGTGTGTAAAAGTGGGCCACGTGCATATTTGTCATTCCTTGAATTCACTCGACAGTGTAAAATGGTTTTGAATTCTGTGTATTTTCATGTAAATGAGAACTGGGTATCATAATACAACTATACGCTACAAATATAGAACCTTTAGGTCACCTATACCAGGGATCATGAAACTTCATAAAGTTTAAAAGTAAAGATTCTGAACAAAGTTATAGAAACTTTTATTTACATTGTACTTTTATTTCTGTTAGGATTCACAGCTGTTAGAACAGACATATACTACTGTTACATTTATCTGTATTCATACGCGTATTCTTTATAACGACGGCGAATTCATGAAGAAATAGCTATCATTCCACTTTGTAAAAGGAAAAAAAATAGTGCAAATGTGTACCTGGTAGTCTCGAGTCCGAAATCACGGGAAAACTATTATTAATCTGAAGTCTGGGGAGAGTGATATTGTAATTAAAATATGCACAACAATCCTTACGTTTTCAGATGTGTGTGGGTGGAGAGAGAGAGACGGACAGAGAAGAGAGAGACAGACAGACGGAGAGAGAGAGAGACGGACAGAGAGAGAGAGAGAAAAGAGAGAGAGAGAGAGAGAGAGACTGGTCACTGAATGATCACAAGACACCAATCAGCACAGTGAACTGGGTGAGAGAGAGAGAGAGAGAGACAGACAGACAGACAGAGAGAGAAGAGAGAGACAGACAGAACAGAGAATTAAGAGAGAGAGAGACTGACAGAGAGAAGAGAGAAGAGAGACAGAGAGAGAGAGACAGACAGAGAGAGAGAAAAAAGAGAGACAGACAGAGAGAGAGACAGACAGACAAGAAGAGAGAAGAAGAAGAGAAGACAGAGAGAGAAAGACAGAGAGAGAGAGAAAGAAAAAAAAGAGAGTCAGAGAGAGACTGGTCACTGAATGGTCACAGACACCCAATCGGCACAGTGAACTGGGTGAGAGAGAGAGAGAGAGAGAGAGGAGAGAGAGAGAGAAGAGAAGAGAGAGAGAGAGAGAGAGAGAGAGAGAGAGAGACAGGGAGACAGACAGACAAGACAGACAGACAGACAGAGAGAGAGTAGGGGGAGGGGTGCCCGACCCCGCACATTCGGGTGACATACATCAGTATATATCTATGTCTCCCCATTGTCACAAACCACGGTGTTGAGTCCACATACGTTCGATAAGAAGCACCCGTGGGTCACCGACGATGTGCCTCCCCACATTAGGCACACAGATTATAGCTCCTGGATTATTTCTGTTTCAGGTCTCCCCGCTGTTGGTTCTGCCTGTGGCCTTTTTGTGGTGTGCTTTGGTCGTACCAGTCGTCTGTACCTAGGGGTGCACACAAGTCTTGGTATATATGTAAGATTAAGAGGGGGGGGGTCGTGATGAGAGTAATGGTAGCGAGAGAGGGGGGCCATTGATTTAATACAAATAAGTAACAGATAAGGCATTAGAGATACTCATCTTCGTGGTCATCTGTTTCGTTTTCCACATCATACCCTGCCCACAAAGAAGCATCACATGGGCTGGGGGGGGGGGGGGGTATATATACGTGTAGTAGACAAAGCAAAAAAGACAATATTAGTGCTTTGTAGAATGTTATAGATTAAGGAGGTGTATCACATCGTCATCATGACTGATCTTCTTTCCATTTATGATTGAAAATAAAAATATAAATTATGTCTGTTCCTGTTAAAGATTACCTACAGCCGAATAGCTCGATAGGTTAGCAACTGTAGGTCGCTGGTTCGAGTCCTTCAAGAGATTATAAAAAAAAATTCCAGATTGCTTTCTAATAAAACTGCATTTGTTGACTAACTATAAAGTTAACTTGAAAGTTTTCAATTTCAAAATATTGTTGTACGTAGCCCTCACTTTTCATCCATGCACATCAATTGCTTCTGTTGTAGTATTCCACCTTTAAAACAGTCATTTTATCACATACAATAACATTTCAAACATCGTACGAAACTTAATTTTGTCACATACAAAACATTTCAAACATCGCACGAAACTTAATTTTGTCACATACAAAAACATTTCAAACATCGTACGAAAACTTAATTTTGTCACATACAAAAACATTTCAAACATCGTTCGAAACTTAATTTTGTACATACAAAAACATTTCAAACATCGTACGAAACTT
>CAJDSM010013983.1:6538-33877 GCA_903981925.1 Ostrea lurida | reverse complement strand
ATAAATATCTCCCTTGTCGATCATCGGCGACCACGTCAGCCTTTTTCTTGGATGATTTTTCATTGGTATCAACCTAGACCCAACCCCTTGCCCCTTTCGTCTGTCCTGACAACGACGTGTAAGCTTATGGTAAAGTTTCCTTACCCACACGGCGAAAGATAATGGGAACCAGTGTAGGGGACGCCGTGCAATTATATCGTGGGTTAGCCGGAGTCAGTGTCGGTCATTGCCAACATATATTCCAGTTTACCACTACCCGGTGGTTCGAGTGGTCCTTATGACGTCACTATTCCCACAGTCGCGGATGTATGCAATAAACAATTAAATATTTTCATCGGTGTCTCATCGTAGCATTTATTAAAATGGACACTTAAAAAATCACAGTGCGACTTATTTTCGAAATTTTATGGTTTGAGAATACCCAATCGGAACACCCTCATAAAGGTCGCCTACAAGTTTACTGTTTTCAGTACAATAGGTGTTTTCCATTGTTCCTCGTGCCGTTCTTCTATTGTATTGTTCGGACTTGAAAGAGCGTCTTACTTTAAAGAAGTGTTTAATATCATGTAATGAATGTGGCAATATTTATATAGAAAGTACGACTAATCATATAATAAAATTTGTGAACATCCTCAGACCGCTTGCTTATCCTTTTCTCCATTCTCTTGCACAGAAGTGCGGTCCTTATCTCTCCTTACATCTCTGTCAACTCTCGTTTACAAGATTTTGTAATAACCGTGAAAATTGGAAAAGCACATAATTGTGAGTTTCCTAACTTTATAAAATATTAAAAATAAGTAAATAATCAATATAACTTATTTGTTTTTTGGTCTTAAAGTTTAATTTAAACGTTGTTAGAGAACTATTTTGCGTATAAAACGATTTTTAAAAAAGTTATAAGCCAAAATAACAAATAATTATATGATTATTTTCTTTTTTATATTTTTATAAAGTTAGAACACTCAAAGTAGGTGTTTTTCCAATCTTCAACGGTTTTACAAATATTGTAAAACGAGAGTGACAGAAATTCAAGTGATATATAAGGACCGACAACTCTGTGCAAGAGAATGCCTTTTCTCCAGTGTCAACCATGATATATCGTGTTATCGACCTATCCACTACTATATGTGTCATTTCCCCGATTATCATCGTATAGAATGTAGGCTAAACTACTGTAGTTTCATCAATATTCGTGCATGGACATCAAATCTCGTGGATCAGGCAAAATTCATTAACACCAATATCATGATATACACAAAATAATTTTTCTTTTTTATTATGTATATAAATAAACATTATTTTATAGTAGGCTACCTTTTTATGTTTGTTTTTATATCCTCCGCTAACGAAGCGGGGGGTTTATATGGTGATCAGGACTGTGCTCTGTCCGTTCGTCCGTCCCCGCATCTGCTACTACCACGGTAAAAACACTCAAACAGAATTTTATGGAACTTTCAGGGATTCTTTGCTCCGTGATGCCATTGTGCACCTGCTATTTTACATTTTGATCTGAATGAGATCGCTTAGTGAGCTTTCCTCACAGTATTTCCATATACACGACACACGCTTTGGATATCCTAGTCTCGGTTGGCCATGGGATATAAATTCTTTGTGTTTGACAAAGTCGTGTTTCTGTTTTTGATTCTCTCAGTTCCATTCAGAATTAGAAATACTCCACCATTTAATCGAAAATACGAATCCCTGCGCTAGAGACATTTTCACGTCAACTTCTTGCTTGTCGCTTTTCTAAAGCGTTGTCCATAAACGCTGACGTCATGATGTTGTGTGCGCTTTTTGTAAGAAACAATGCTACATGTATGTTTAACTCACTCTTAAAAGAAAACTATATCAGATACAAGAAAAATTTACTAAGTTCTGACTGAGGTAGGTTGTGGTCACATTATAGACAGGGCCGAATTTGATGCTTACCGCACCCAGCTCTTTAGAATGATTTGAAATGAACCTTATAATCCGTTTTTGGATCGCGGTATCAAAGAAACAATTGGACGTAAAACCTTTTCATCAATGCGCGCTACACTATCCATTATGTCCAATTTGACCCTTGATACCAAAATCGATATGGGTCATCTACTCCTCAGAACGAACCAGTATACCAAGTTTGACGTCCGTCAAGCAAACTATTCTCACAATATTGAGCCGCCAATATATAGTTTGACCCTAGATTTTTATGCTCCCGGAATCTTCGATTCGGGGTTTGGTCTGTCCGTTTCTCTGTCTGTTTGTCCGCAGAAAGAACTTTAACAATGGCCATAACTTTTGAGTGGCAAGTGATAGGACTTTCATATTTCACATGCGTGTTCCTTATGACAAGCCCTTTCTACTGGTACCAACATTTTTGACCTCCTGACCTCGAAGTTTGGCCTACTTTTCTAAAACTTGGAGACATTGACCGTAACTTTTGAATGGCAAGTGATAGGACTAATCTTTCATATTACTTAATATGTGTTTCTTACGACAAGCCCTTTCTACTGCTACCAAAATGTTTGACTTCCTGACCTTGAGCTTTGACCTACTTTTCAAAAACTTTTAATATTGGCCCCATAACTTTTGAATGGTAAGTGATAGGACTTTCATATTACACCTGGGTATTCCTTATGACAAGCCCTTTCTACTGGTACCAACATTTTTTTACCTCCTGACCTTGAAGTTTGGCCTACTTTTTAAAGAAACATTGGCAATAACTTTTGAATGGGAAGTGATAGGACTTTCATATTTCACATGTGAATTTATGACATACCTTTTCCACTGGTACTAAAACTTTTGACCTTGACCTTAAAGTTTGACTTTATCTGGTACCAAAATATTTGACCTTGACTTTGAATTTAGACCTACATTTAAAAAACTTTTAACATGGTCATACCTTTTGAATAGTAAGTGATAGACTTTTCAAATTTCACATGCATAATCCTTTTGGCAAGCCCCTTCCACTGGCATGTGGAATCCGAAGGCATCAGTGTTTCACAAAATCATTTAGGTCATTTTAATCTCTATGGGCAACCACTGTACCAAGGCTAGTAACTGTCAAGGAGAAGATTCTCTCGATATTGGGCAGACAAGAATTTGTTTAAAAGACTGACCGACAGGTGCAAAACAATTTCGGGAGGGGGGGTTGGACATAATAATGCCTTAAAACAAACTGGTCATATTAAGGGATTCAGGGACCAAAATAGTCCCACCCAATATGTACCGGTAGTCCTTCAAAATATTAACCTTTACCAATACATGTGTCAAGTTATTGGCAACAAATAAAAACATAACTACAATTCAAACTTTTTGAAAAATAATTTTTTATTTTCCGTGACACGTGTTATTACACAATAACACGTGTGTTGGACATAACCATGGCAACCACTCATACACTCTGCGGACATACTCTGGATTAATCCATCAGTATAGAACACGCTCTCTTTTTCCACACAGTGTGCCCACTAAAAACTGTGAAAGACCCATAGCAGCGACAAATACTGATACTTAGTAACGCTTGTACATTTATACACACATGGAGCAGTTGCAAGTTCCTGTCCTCATCAACAAAATCAGAAGAAAAAAATAAAATATAATTTCCAAATCAATTTTTTTCACATATTTTGTGTACAAAGAAAATTAACAAATTGGAATAATTAGGATTTCCGTGCAATGTGCTTTATAAAGTGTAACCAACAGGCGATCCAATGGCTTAATTTACTATGCAGTAGTATATGATCCTAATTTTGCATTGAGGACAGAAACCTATTATTCAATCCACCCAGTCATTCACTGATAGTCTATGTACAGATTTTCACTCAATCAACACACACAGATAAAATGGGAACAAATTAAAAATGGCACAAGAACACGTGCTTCATGTCAAAGTTCATGCAGACTACTAAATGAGCGAGAAATACCGACTCCTACATGAAAATCCCATGCTGATCCCCACCCCATGATGGATGAGAATAGATCTTAAATACACATGAAATACCATGTAAACCAGAAAAGAAAAAAAAGAAAAATGTGAGATAAGATTTTTCTTAAAACAATGATTATCAACAATCATAATCTATTTATAAATAAACAAAGTTAAATACAAGTTCTGACACCCACTGTGGCATTTTTGTTGTTGTAATTGTTGGTACTGCCCTAATGCAAATAGAAAAATCAACATAATTGTACAGAACAAATATATTTCATCAAACTTTATAAAAACATTTTTATAAGTCTCGCTCAACCAGACACTCCGTTGTCTAGGCAACCAGACACTCTGTTGTCTAGGCAACCAGACACACCGTTGTCGTTGTCTAGGCAAATATCCGACAGTTTACGGATATAGCCGAGCGTCTGGTTGCACGAGAATACCATTTTTATATGTTATGTCAAAGAAGTTGGCCAGTCTACAAACTTGTCCACAAAGCAATAGTCATCGTTCAGTGTGCAAGGGAGTTAACTCTTGCAAGTCCAACAATTAGTATAAAACGCTTGCACCAATATCTTAACTGTCAGCAGTTGTGCTTTCCTTTTTTTACTCTCTTTCCTAAAATTGAAACTGCAATTACAGTTCCCACACAATAGAAAGTAGTTATTGCTATTTTGCCATACAATGCCCAAAAGATAAAAACCGCTGATAAAAATACATGTACCTAAAATGTTAGTTGTTCTTTTTAAACACTACACTTGGTCAGTAATATTCAGAGTTCTTGAAAAATAGCAGACTTGTCCATTTTGCTGATTAAAAAATGATTGCTTTTTCAGTCAAAATGTCAAATGTGTAAAATAGTTACATTTTGGAATGTTAATACATTTATGTTATATGTTTTAATCTATGCTTACGACCAAAATTACAATGGTTACAACCAAATTGGTGATATCAAAAGGAGAAAAGATTACTTTAGAGAAAAATCAAGAAAGTGTAACACCCCCGTACTCACCAGCTTGCTATGATTATTGTCAATTAATGAAATTACGGTTATAGTAAATTGTTAGAGGCTGATAAAAATGTCTAGGGACCAATCACGTTCAAAGCGCTATCTATTTGAATGCTGCATAAATTAACAATTCTGTTTCAAGAACTCTGAATGTCTTCAAGTATTTGAATCATAATTGGATTAGTATGTAAAAGCACACATAACCAAACCTGTAAAAAGTTTTAAAAATTAAAAAAAAAGATATGTAATTTTTCTGTCACTTGAGTAACCATTGAACAGTTCAGAAAATCAGTCCATCACAAGAAAAATTGTAATCGATCATACAATGTTCACTTTCTACAATATCTATTTTGAATTCAAGTACAAAACTCCATGTCTGTTCAACATTCTAGCTCTAAAATTTAGACTACACAAAAAACAGAAGTCTTACCAGCAAAGATAATTTTAATAAAATCCATTTAAAATTTAGCATTAAAAGATTTAAAAAAAGAACTCTCCCAAAGCCAGAAATAGATCCCATCTACCTTACAATTTCATTTTTTCTAAACTTAATATATTCAGTACTACTTGCTCAATTAATAGAGGCTTCTATCATGACAAAATTAATTTTCTCAAGAGGATGGAATCACAAAAATAGGTTTTGGGGTGTTTTTTTTCTTTCAAATTTATACCATAATCTCATAGGTCTGTAATTCAATAACTTAAACCAATTGCCATAAATTCCTCAAAAATACTTGAGCTAACCACTAAGAAATTCAATCAAAATACCTTAATTTTCACTAAATATGCTTACTTTTGTTCATCAACATGATTTTTCTTGATTATGGGATTCTGTGATTTGATTCATGATAAATACCCCTCCTTCCCTTCTTATTTGTACACCTTGAAAACCACAATGTGAACAAGAAGCCCATGGGCCACACTGCCCACCCGAGTTGCCCATGGGCCACATTTGCTCACCCAAGTCACCTTAGTTTATCCAATATACGGCTGATGTGATTTTTTTTAAAGATCTACATATTGTGGCCTCAACTTGGCCCAAAAGGATCACAACATAACTGAAAATAAATCAGAAAAGCCTCAATATCAATATAACTTATACGACCTTGATGTTCTGGATAAGGTCAAGGTCATAGTATGAAATGAAAGATCTTGCAATAAGATATCTATACACACTGTACAAAATATATGTCAAAAATAGTCCAGGAAATACTCGGACAGATTTTAAAAAGTGAAGTCCAACTCCAATGTCACTATTACAAATTTCATGGAATACCGAGGTCTTGCCATAAAGAATTTATGTACAAAATATTAAAGCCCTACCTTAAATAGTCCAGGAAATATTGGACAGGTTAGAATTTTTTTTTTTTGAAGTCAGTCAAACTCCCAAGGTTAAAAGAGCGTAAACACCATGATAAATTTCCCCTTTTCCTGCCCAGTGGTTCATGAGAAGATTTTTAAAAGATATTTTCCTATACATGTTTATCAGCATGTAATATTTTAATCCTCTACTGTAGCCCCTACCCTGGGACCACAATTTAAATGAACTAGAATCTGCATTATATCAGGAAGCTCAACTTTTCTGGCCAAGTGGTTCTCAAGATGTTTTTAAATGACCCCACCCTATTTTTGTTAAAAAAAAATTCTTCCCCTTCATTTGAATGAACTGGAATCCCAGGATGCTTTGAGGCAAGTTTAAATGAAATTGGCCCAGCGGTTATAGAGAAGAAAAAATATCAAAAGTTTACAGACGGACAATATGTAATCAGAAGGCGCAGGTGAGCTAAAAATGAGACAGACACATTTGAATTCTCATTATCAAATACTCAAAAGATCATCAATGTCCATAATTGCTAGTTCCGAAACACCCACACACGAATCTACCAACTACACACACTGTCCAGTCTGTAAACACACTCACAATTTGATATGAAATCTGTCCACTTCGTCTCACTCGTGTCGCTTGGTCACGTAAAAAATAACAATCAATCGTGGTCATCTTCCTCATACACACGGAACCAAAAAGAGAGAATCAGGACAGTTCCTCACACAGCCAACACATCACAGCAAACATGTACGTTTATCACTCATCATTAAAATTTCCTAGAATTCCAATTCAAATCAAAATTTTGTATATATATATATTCTAAATTAACTTGACAATAAAAATGCATCATTGTGGCGTTAGGCCACCTTCATATAATCATGACGTTTTTCAAAATAGTTTTGACACAACAGGCTTTTTTCCCTATCTTACATGCTTGCATACAACATTAAACAACAGTCAAGTGTTAGCACTAAATCAGTTCCGGATTTCCTACACATATTTTGTCACTGTGCATAATGAGTTTGTCCCAAGTTGGCTTCTTTTTCCAAATTTTCTAGAAATACATCCCGGAAAACGACTACAGTACAAGTTACCTTCCACCTGTGGCATATATCAGCCAGCGGATTAACTATAGCGTTATCTACCACCTATCGGATAAAATAGCATAATCTGACATCCGTTGGATAAAATTCCATTGGATAAAATAGCGTTATCTGACATCTGTCAGATAAAACAGCGTTATCTGACATCCGTCGGATAAAACAGCGTTATCTGACATCCGTTGGATAAAATAGCGTTATCTAACATCCGTTGGATAAAACAGCGTTATCTGACATCCGTCGGATAAAGATACTTATGGTTGTTGCACTGCTATGTAACTGTGAGTGAAGTTAACACAGCAGACAGAAAAAAATTCAAAAAGTGATTCAAACAAGATAAACCAGAACATCTAGAATAGTGTTATTTTACATTTACCTTATTTCAACTCATTGAAACAGTGTATATATTTAGGCCTAAAATAAAATGGGTTGAGTTTCTGCTAACCCGACCGACCCTAAATTATAGCCCCGACCCTGAACATTTTATTTGAATTTTTGAGAAAAAATCGTACTTTTCTGGATAAAATATATTACTCGTCCATTATTTCTGTTTTAGTTATACTGTATCAAGCATGTGATATGTTTGTAACTCAAAACAAAACTTCAAAGTATGAAATTCAATAGAAATTCCATAGTTAATGATAATAAATCATTATGAATCAGTAGGCGCAAGATGACTGTATTGTTGGATTTTATTAATGTAATGTGTTCGCCTACTATTGAAAATAAAATTTAAAAATAAAATAAAATGTATTTCCTACCTACCTACCCTAATTTTTTCTGGTATGTTAGCGGAAACACAACTATTTTTATTTTTGGCCTTACTTAACAGTACAGCCTTAATATTAAACAGTATACACCGGGGATGAAAAAGAAAAAGAAATTATACTACAGATGGTATTTTTGTGCTATTCTTAGCAGGATTAAACATACTTCATACTTTCCGGGTAAATTTCTTTGCATACACAATCTATCATGTCTACAAATGAATTGAATGCTGCGATTTTCTACTTGGAATTAAGATGTCTTAATTAACGGTACTGCAGTGTACTATGGAATCATCATTGTTCGTGGGGGACCAATGTTTGTGGATTTCGTGGGTCACTTTTACCCACAAATTTTTGTCCCCACGAACATGTTTTATTCCCTTTTCATCTTTATAAATATTACACCGTTCGCATTATTTATCAATTATCCACGAAATAAGTCACCCACGATATTGACCCCCACGAATTAAAATGATTCCACAGTATTTGGATAAAGAGGCCAAAAAACGAAACAGACTTCCTCAGTGACGCTTTATATCACAGCCAATACCACAAACAAATTCCTATTGCTTACTAACTACTGTCTACCAATAACACGGATATTTCTTTGTTGTCGTCCTTTCTTGCATTTTTTTTTTTGATGACACACTGCCTGTGTGCAGGATCGCGATTATTTCCTGTAGTGAGGACATGGTGACCCTTTCCTGAACTTTTAAATTCGGAGGTTTTTTTTTCTTCCCTCGGGGGTGAAGTGGTGCCGATTTGATTTGTTGATTTTTCTTCATCACTATAATCTCACACAGTCTGGTATTCAAACTCTCAAAGAAAAACATTTCATGCTGGTTGCCACGGAAAACATCATTGCCATGGTAACACTCACAACTTCCATCACTGAATCACATATTTGGCAAGTAAAAAATAACAAGAATGTTGTTTATAACACCTAATAAACAAGAATGACGATTTATGTTTTTTTTCTGCATTGTACACAAGTAAGCATCAGTGTTTGGAAATTATTTTCAATAATTTATGTACAATTCATTATTCACAACTGTTTATTCCACATCTATTTTCGATAAGGAATTTTCCCCGCTATCCCAGATGAAAGCTTGTTCACATGAAATATTCTTTCACGTCCTTTCATCCTTGTCCTACACTCTGGAGATAACATACACCGTTAACTCCTCCAGAATTAAATCACAAGCCTCGTTTTCATCAAGGATGTAATCCAACCAATGGGGTACGATGAAACACCCTGCCATCGATCGTCCAGTGAGAACGGGGGAGGGGCAAAGAGAATTAGAAAATATCACACTAGACTGATTATCATAGTTTCTCGCCGAAGGTGAATGAAGGGGACTGGCTGAGAGTTAGTGCATGTGTACCGGAGGGTGGTCCCGGGCTCTGCGACATGAGCGAGGGGTCGTTCGAATGCCTGGAAAATAAAACACAGCTCGTCAATATCAATACAGAAACACGGGGTCGTTCGAATGCATGCAAATAAAACACAGCTCATCAATATCAAAACAGAAACACTTACTGTAAAATCATTATTACTATATTTTTTTTAATTTTTATTTTTTATAAGGCCATGCCAATTCGTAATCATTCTACGGACTCGCTCGCTTCTATTTTTGATAAATCCAAATAATAATATTATCAAAAAATAATGTTTGCTCGCATGTCCAAAATATCCAATAAAATTTTTCCACAATTTTTTCGACATTTTACAACAAGCACAAAAAATCTTGATACACTTGGCTGACAAATGATAGAAACCCAGGCCTGGAGAAAGTTCTTGACATTGTAATCCGGTGTTTTTAAGCTTTCTTATCTTTCTCTATATGATACTTCAAAATACTAATTGAAAATATTTTCATTTGGTAGCAAATGATTTCTAATGATTTTAAATCTTTATTTGTAAGTGCTCGCTTATTGAAATTACGTATAATTCAATTAATAATATTATTTTCTTATATCGCTCGCCTCATAAATTTTATCTCCAAAATGAAAAATGATATTTATAAAATAATTTCGCCTCTACTTGCATCACTTTTTTTGTATATGGAAATTAGAAACTGGTCTAATCAATTTTTAAAATTGGTGTGGCCTAAATCATTTTTTTTTAAAATTGATTTTTTTATAAATCTATTTATTTTCGTGGGTTTGTGGTTTTGAATCTAATAATGAATTCGTTGCCATTAATTTTCGTTGATTGATATTTCATTCATGTATATATATTCATTTCAAGTGCAAAAATTTGAGGTGGATTTATTTTCGTTGTTTTTATTCCTCCATGAAAATAACGAAAATAAATCCCCCAACGAAAATTAATGATTTTACAGTACTTCATTTCATAGAAACAGGCATAAATTTTGTCCAAAAAAGTTGGATATAAGCAGTAACTTTCAATTGCATAATGTATAGATGGTATTTTGCAGTATAATAATATCGGATCAATAATAGTAGAAATTTTATGTATCTAGTTACTGCATGCTAAATGTCTGTGTGACAAGAGTGCATAGGAAGATTAGTGCAATTAGAAATTTAAAATAATTAACACCATCTCATGAAATCATTTACATTATGCGAGAAATGAAATAAATGTCAGATGAAAATCAATGTTGCTTATAATAGCAGTATATATTGTATAAATGTATCTGCTCCTCTTTTATTCCAAATTCTAATGCAACTGTTTTTGTAATCTGCATTTTGATTGGCTAATGCACCAAGATTTCAGGCAATTAAACAAGCATTTACTTTATAAAAAGCTATTCTATTGATGTAAATCAACGTCAAATGTAAACATTTCACGATGTATTGTAGTTTGAAAAATTAGCAAAATAAAACCAAATGGTACATCATGCAAAATTGCATTAAAATAGGAATAGCTTTATTTGTAACCGTTAACGCTGATTTATCGGTATTGAACGTCTGTTTTACCGGCTCCGGTAACGAGTCCCCCGTAAAACTCGAGATTACGACCGCTACATCAGCATCAACAATGGCAAATAGTGAGTGAAACGATGGTTATACTATCTAAGTTATAAATGATACCGGATACATGATTACATACATGACAATGCATATGACATAATGGGACGAATAAAAAAAGCAAATTAATTTGAATGCACAGATATTCATTTTACAAGAGGCCTACAGAGTAGACGTTATTGGTCACCTGAGCATTAGTTAAAAGTATCACTAGCCTGTTTATCATAATTTTCCTGTTCTACGTATCTAAGCTAAATTATAATATACAGCAGCAGTATATCACGCTTTCTATCAAAAGTGGCCATAATGTTGAAAGACTTCATATAAAATAGTAATGTTCTATAACACTATACTGTGGAATCATCATTGTTCGTGGGGCCAATGTTCGTGGATTTCGTGGGTCACTCTTACCCACCAATTTACGTCCCCACCAACATGTTTTATTTTCCTTTTAATCTTTATAAATATTATGCCATTCGCATTACTTATCAATTACCCACGAAATTTACGTCCCTACGAACCAGTGAAAATTTCGGTTACCCACGAACATTGGCCCCCACGAATTAAAATGATTCCACAGTAATAGACCTATGTATTGAGCTACGCCTGGAGTTAAAACTCTGGGGTACGTTGCAAAATTCACTATTTTGGTGCATTCCTTTTTGCCTGTCCCAAGTATGAGCAAACTTAAAGAGGAAGTCTTTCACATGATCACTATGGCCATTTTAGCCCCACCTTGGTACCAAAAACCACACCCCATGGGGGTCACGAAATTTACAAGTCTGGTAAAGGGCTACCTGTCCCTTCTAAATATCCATTATTTTCAATTTAGTATTACCAGTAATAGCATTAAAGACGTTATTTAAATATTTTGCTCATAAATACTACATATACTAGGTGTGGCACCACCTGGGAGATACAACCTCTGCCCCCGGGGATCATAAATTTTACAATTTGGTAGAGGCCCATCTGCTTTACATGATTGTGCATTTAGTTTTTTGGTTTTTTTTTTTTATCACATGTGCAATATAAAGAGGAAGATTTTGATTATTTTAAATTGATCCTACTAGGAATGCAGTAATCCTGAAGATTACAATTTAGGTCCCGCCCCCCCCCCCCCCCATCCCGTCTTAAAGAGATCAGATCCAAATTTAAAAGAATTGACATGGTAGTTATCAAGAAGTTAAAAAATATACAATTGTTATTACACGACGACCGACACAAACCAATAGTAACAGGTCACCAAGGACTCAGGTGACCTAACAACACGTGACGACGTAAACAATTTAATGAATCAAGCTGATTGGCTGATGAAAACACAAAAGAGCAAAATAAAAAGATGACTGCACAGCGGATAAAGTTTCGAAGGGTTAATTTTCGCCTATTTCATTTGCAAAATCCTTCACGATGGAAAGTTTTCAGGAAACCAGTGCGATACTCTACATCTTTATGTCTGACGTATTCAATTTTTAAATACTTGTAGCATGCAATTTGATTGGCTGAGTTTATTCTTTTGAGGATATCAGATTGCTACAAAACGCACTGTCATGATATCAATGCTTCAAATTTTAGTTCAAACTTTATATGAAAAAAAAAAGAGAGCATATTTAATAGCAAATGTAATAGAGTCTATTCCATACTTTACTTTCAAATAAAAAAAAGCTGAGAATAATTCATGATGGGGTTTGTTTTCACAATATTAATCAATGCAGACTTCACTAAAAATAGCCGAAATTAACGTCTTTTGAACTTTACCCACATTTTGCTCTATGATGTATAATGCCCCCGCCGAAACAATGACGTTACATTTATAATGTTATCTGTACTTTTGTTTGGCCGTATCACCACAGCCTAGCGGGAACAATCAGACTGATCAATATTCATCAGGGTCACCATCGGTGGACTGTGATCGAGACTTTATTGATTCAGACCGTGATCTAAAGAAATTAAACCCAATCATTAATACCATTATTCGTTTTCCAGGGCTGCGTTCAAGATTGTAGCGGCTACGTAGGGCTCGGTAGCGCTACGATCTTGAACGGCATGCTAGGCTAGCCCTGACGTAGCGAAAACAAGCGTTAATTCATACAGTGCGTTCAAGATACCTAGATTTCTAGCCTAGTGGCTAAGCTAGCCGCTACGATCTTGAACGCAGCCAAGAATTCAATATCACCATAGGAAGACAATAAATGCATTACAGCAGTCAGTTGACATTTTCAGTGTAACCATGCATCTTGGGTTTTAGAATATGCTTTAGGTAATACTGTGGAATCATTTTAATTCATGGGGGCCAATGGTCATGGGTAACCAAAGTTTTGCTGGTTCGTGGGGACGTAATTTCGTGGGAAATTGATAAATAATGCGAACGGCATAATATTTATTAAGATTAAAAGGAAAATAAAACATGTTCGTGGGGACGTAAATTCGTGGGTAAGGGTGACCCACAAAATCCACGAATATTGGTCCCCCACGAACAATGATGATTCCACAGTATGTGTCTAAATATTTTGAAATTATTCGAAGAAAAACAAATCTTAATACTGAACCCGATTCAATTACACATAATTATCAAAATTAATTCACTGAATGTTAAATTTGCGGAAATTTTGTTGCAGCGAATATTGTTTAAATTCTCTCTGTGTGTTAATTCCCTGCTATACAGTATTAACTCCACATACTTTCCTTGATTTGGAAATATCTTTTTGCAGGGAAAAGATACCACAGACAGCTATGAATTATCTCCCTTCTCGCTTCCATTTCAAAAGTTATAACCAATGTTGAATAAGTTTTTTTACAACAGACACACCAAAAATTCAATGCTTTCAACATAAACATTGTAAGAAGGGTTGTGTATGTTCTACACAGAAACTTGTTATTTACTCTTTGGACTTAGTTGTGTGGGTTTAAGGTACTCGTGTTAGAAAACAGCAATACGTACCCTCTGGACTTAAGTTGTGTGGGTTTTAAGGTACTCGTGTTGAGATAAAGTAATACTACTCCTCTGGACTTAAGTTGTGTGGGTTTAGGTACTCGTGTTTGAGAAATAGAATACGTACCCTCTGGACTTAGGTTGTGTGGGTTTAAGGTACTCGTGTTGAATAATAGTAATACGTCCCTCTGGACTTAAGTTGTGTGGTTTAAGGTACTCGTGTTGAGATAAGAGTAATACATCTGGCCTCATCTCTTTTTTGTATAACAAGCACTGCCGAATGAAATTCTGAAAATTCAGAAGAACCGTGTCATATACAGAAATAGATTAATATCACTTGTAACACGAAATCTGATTGGTTCATTTGATTATAGAAACATTCTGTATACCATATAAAACAATGTTGCCCTCAAGTCCCGCTATATGACATTATAATTATGACATCACAATGCATTTGAGTTTCATTCTGTTGCTATGGAAATATTGATCCGCGTCATAAAAAACCCATATTAATGATCATCAATGATATCCAAGGCAATTAATTAAATTAAATTACAAGAAATGAAAGCAACTTTCGTTCGTTTTATACAATATCAAGTAATAATGCGTAAACTGTCCAAATTTATTTTATCAAGGAATGAATGCAATTATTATTTGTTTTACTCGTTTGTAGGCAAGAAAAATTATGATACCCCTACCCCCCTCCTCAAACCCTCCATCTGACACATATTACCTTAGCGCCCCCCCTCCCCCTCAACAGACACATATGTTTCCTTAGCCCCCCCACCCCCCTCATAACCAGGCACCATATTACTTAGCCCCCCCCCCCGCCCTTCCCCCTCAAACAGGCACATATATACCTTAAGCCCCCCCCCCCCAAAACGGCACATACTACTTAGCCCCACCCCCCCCCCCCCCAAACAGGCACATATTACCTTAGCCCCCCCCCCCCCCTCAAACCCTTCATCTGGCACACGTTACCTTAGCCTCCCCGCTGACCGGCGGCTTGGAAGGAAATTCGACCTCGGTAGCTTTTAATATTGTGTTTTCTTCTAAAATGGCAGCTTGAGATAAATTGTGTCCAAATGGCTACAAAACACAAAACTCATATATTAGATTCACATTCATGAAAGATCCTGTGAAATTACATTAATTTGTCTGACAAGTGTTATGAGAACACTTCCTTATTTGCAACTAGAGTCACTGACGAACAACTGATCACTGTTGAAAAATTGGAAACATGAAAATTCGTTCAATCACATGGCACAGAAGGGAAAACTTTACTAGTAATTTATTATCTTGTAATTTTGCGAGGAGCATCGATTGCGAAAAAATATTTTTCACTTTTATTTTTCTGGTAACAAAAAACATGCACACACTCTTCATTAACACAACAATTGTGAATTTATGCTCTCGCGATTTGATGTGTTATAGTCAACTCGCAATATAAAGTACTCGCGTAAAAAAAGGGAGCTACAGTACATATAACATGTAAAAAGACTTAAATCCTATTCTACTACATTCACTGTTCCTTTTTGCCATACAAACACTAGTAAAATATCACTGTACCTTTTTGCCATACAAACACTGGTAAAATATCACTCCCACCGACCATACATCAACCTTGGAAGAAATTTTGGGAGGATTTTTCCCCACAACAAAGCACTCTGGCGGTAAATACCTGTACAAGACGAAAAAAAAAATTAAAAAATGATGGAGTGAAAATCTACACTTGCGTCCGTGAAAATCGACTACTGCTATTACAACGGAATGTTATGCAATTTTTTTTTTACGAATTTCTTTATTTCTGATACAGACATACTGTAAAATCATTAATTCTTGTTGGCAATTCAATTTCGTTATTTTCTTGGGTAAATAAAACCAATGAAAATAAATCCACAACAAACTTTTGCAATTATAACGAATTTCATATGAATCAACGAAAATTAATGTCAACGAATTCATTATCAAGAGTCAAAACCACGAAATTTTAATCCCACGAAAATAAATGATTTTACAATAATCTGCTAATTCAATGTCTGCGAATTCTAGGAGTGAAACGATACATCGCGATGCAGTCGAATCACAATGTATTGGTCTCGGTTCAATATTCGATTTATTCCAGGTCTGTTTCGGTTCTATATGGTTTTAAAATTATAGCACAAATTGTATTTAATAACAGTTTCTGACTGGCCAATGCAATTGAGAATTGCCCAATCAATGTACAGGAAGACTTCGCTTTGTGAAAAATGACACTATTCAAGTTGAAAAATGCACCCAAATGTATACACCCTGGATAGGGCATGTTAAAATCTTTTATTTTATGTTAACTGTTTTATATAAGTTTGAATGTATTTGCAGAGAGCAATGAATACAATGAAACATAAGAATTCTTAGCAGCATAAAGAATTTTGAACATGCTATTGTATCGAATCAAAAATCATCGAATCGAGACTAAAAGTATCGAAAATCGAATCGAGCGGGTACTGTATTGTTTCACCCCTAGCGAATTCAACTCATCTTATAATGTTCCTGCCTACCAGTACGTCCCCGCTCCTTGTGAAGTGAGATCCATGCCGTCGGGAGTGATGTTTTCCTCGTCCATGATCTTGCTGAGGCCGAAGTCGGTAATCTTAATTTCTCCGCTAACTGACCCACTTCCCAGTAATATATTTCCTGCAATATGTGATTCAAACATATTTTATTGAATGAATTCTAATGGATTGGGAAACTATAAGCCCTCTCCTGTAATATACAGGTACATCAGATCTAGTGTGGGCTTATTGAATACACTGCAAGATCACTATATACAGTCCCTGAAACGTTCTACTTTACCACACGCATGGTGACCGCAAGGAGAACGCACGGTGACCGCACGCTGAACAATGAATGAAAAATGACGAACCGCACGGTGACCGCACGGAAAAAATGGTAAAGTAGAACGTTTCAGGGACAGTATATATATGTATGTATGAAAAATCATTTGATTCCTTTTTAAAAACATTTGATTCTGTTCTACAGCAAATACTGTATTTGATAATTTTTTTGGGGGGGGGGTTTCAGTTTCGAATAATTTCACAAAATTTTAAAACTAATGAACAAACATCTAAACATCACATCGCATCAAATACTTACTGTAGTTGATAATAATATTTTTGGGAGATGGGTGTGTTCAGTTTTGAATAACTTTACAAAATTATAAAACTAATGAACAAACCTCACATTATTTCAGTTACTTTTCAACTGGTACCTTGTCAACCTATAGTGATTGCTTTTGTCTTCCAAAATTCAAATGTTTTGAATATTTCTTCAACAGTTTCATACAATTAAGGCATTCATCTTTCACTACCCTACTTGCACACATTTTACCTGACTCACACATTTTACCTGACTCACACACTTTACATGGTTTGAATTCACCACTTTTACACACACTTACCTACTTTATTGCCACAACTTTACCTGGGACTTACACACCACTTTACCTGAACTTAACACACACTTTTACCTGACTAACACACACTTTACCCTGACTTACACACACTTTACCTGATTTACCACCCACACTTTACCCTGAACTTACACACCACTTTACCCGACTTATTACACTTTACCTTCATTTACACACAACTTTACCTGACTTACACCACTTTACCTGACTTGCACCACACTTTTACCACGACTTACTCACCACTTATACCCGAACCTTACACACACTTACCATTGATTTACAACCACACTTTACCTGACTTACACACACTTTACCTGACTT
Source organism: Ostrea lurida (assembly GCA_903981925.1). NCBI lineage: Eukaryota > Metazoa > Mollusca > Bivalvia > Ostreida > Ostreidae > Ostrea > Ostrea lurida. The sequence goes on along the minus strand of CAJDSM010013983.1, from coordinate 16,066 downwards.
ACACACACTTACCCGAGTTACAACTTTTACCTTGATTACACACACTATTACCTGACTTACACACACTTACCCGACTCTTACACTTTACCCGACTTACACTTTACCTGATTACCACACACTTACCATGACTTACACACACTTACCCGAACTACACTTATACCTGACTACACACACTTACCTGACTTACCACACACTATTACACTTGACTATACACACAACTTACCTGACTTGCACACACTTTACAATTGCTTCGAATTTGCCATCTTACACACCACTTTACCCGACTTAACACACACTTTACCTGATTTACACCACACTTTAACCTGACTTTACACCCCCAAACCCCACTTTACACCGACGCTTACACTTACCTAGACTTCACACACTTTACCTGAACTTACACACACTTTTACCGAACTTACACTTTACCTGACTACACACCACTTTACCTGACTTACACACACTTACACCGAACTTACACTTACCCTGACTTACACACACTTTTACCTGACTTACACACACTTTTACCTGACTTACCTTAACCTGATTACAACACACTTACCTACTTACACAACTTACCCGACTTACACGTTTACCTGACTACACAACCACTTTACCTTTGACTTAACACACTTGACCTGCTTACACACACTTTACCTGACTTGCCACCACCACTTTACATGCGTTCGAAATTTGCCATCTTACACACACATTTAACCACGACTGACACACACTTTACCTTGATTACACACACTTACCTGACTTACACACACATTTCCCGACTTACACTTTTACCTGACGTTACACACCACTTTACCTGACTTACACACACTATTACCTGACATTACACTTACCTGCTACACACATTTACCTGACTTACACACACTTTACGCCGACTTACACTTTACTGGACTTACACCACTTTTACCTGACTTACCACACACTTTAACCTGACTTACACACAACTACCTGACTGCACACACTTTACATTGGTTTCGAATTTTGCATCTTACACACACATTTACCTGACTTACCAACACACTTTACCTGACCTACACACACGTTACCTGACTGCACACACTTTTACCCGACTTTACACACACTTTACCTGACTTAACACACTTACCTGATTTACACACACCGTCCCCTCTTTACCTGACTTACCACACACTTTACCCGACCTACTCACACTTATACCAACGACTTACTCACACTTTACCTATTTACACACACTTTACCTTGGACTTACCACACAGCTTTACCGATATTACCACCTTTACTGATTTACACACACCTTTACCTGACTTACACAACTTTACCCGAGCTTACACTCTTACCTGACGTTACACACACTTTACCTGACCTTTACACACACTTTACCTGACTTACCACACACTTTACCCTGATTTACACACATTACCTACTTGCACACCACTTTACCCGACTTACTGCCACACTTACCCGACTTACACACACTTACCTTGATTTACACACACTTTACCTACTTACACACAACATTTAAAACCACTTACACTTACCTGATTTACACACACTCTTACCTGACTTACACACACTTTGGAGCTTATTACCCGACTTACACCACTTTTAACCCTGACTTACACACACTTTACCCTGACCCACTTTACCGTTACACCACACTTTACCTGACTTGCACACACTATTACATTCGTTGCACTACCGTAATTTCAGCCGATCTTACACACACTGTTACCCGACTTACACACACTTTACCTGGTTTGAGGTCGTAATGAATCACAGGCGGTTTGATCTCATTGAGATATTTGAGGGCGCTGACTGTCTGGGAGATGATCGAGCGAGCTTCCTTCTCTGGAATGGATTTGTTCTGCTTTAGGTAGAAGTCCAGGTCATTGCCTTCACAATACTCCAGTACCGTACAGAATCTGCAAAAACAGAGCGTTTTATGTTCAATCAAGTCAGGAATACCGTAGAAGCAGAAATTTTAGCGAGGATTTAATTTTGGCATTATTAGCGAGGGCTTTGAGATCGCTAAAATTAGATATCGCTAACAATTCATTCCAAGTCATTGGTAGAGCTTTTCGAAGTAATAGATTATAAAATCGCTAAAATTATTTACCGTTAAAATTAAATATCACTTTTTATGGAGAAAACGCTAAATTTGCGTCTCGCTAAAAATTCCACTAATACGGTATTAGCCATATTTCATCATTTTCACATTTTTGTTTTTTTTTTTTTAAACTTCATAAATATGAAACAAACACTGCAACAGATCTGAGATCTACAATTGTCATTGAAAAATGATGCAGCATAAAAAATTTTGCAGTGGAATATAAAGCATACACGCATCAATTGACAGGATGATCACAAACCTTTTAACATTGATTTGGTGTTCATTTATTATATACTGTAGAAGCACAAATATTCGTCGCGTTAAAATTTCGTTGTTTTGATTCCCAAACTAGATTGTCAGTGCGACACGAATGCCCCCCGCTACAGTGAAATCTAAAGAAGGAAATTCGTAAGGGTGAAATTTGAAAGTTTTCAAATGCATGAACTGTGGCGTATCCATATATCAAATTTGAATGTGTGCAACCGTTGCAGAGATAAATGAACTGGAAACAGAAAATTTCTGATTTTTTTGTAAGTTCAAGAGGGCTAACTCTCTCAAAAATCATCGGACCATGACCAACTTCGAACTTGACCTGCATATTTTTCTGTATACGTATCCATATACAAAATTTGAGTTAAATGTGTGCATCCGTTTGCAGAGAATAATAACAGAAACGAAAAAATTTCTGATTTTTTTTGCTATTAGTTCAAGAGGGCTAACTCTGTCAAAAATCATCAGACCATGACCAACTTCGAACTTGACCTGCATATTCCTGTTGATGTATCCATATATCAATTTGAGTTGAATCGTGTGCAACCGTTGCGAGAAAATGAATGGAACGAAATTTTTTTTGAATTTCTTCTAAGTTCAAGAGGGCTAATTCTGTCAAAAATCATCGGACCATGACCAACTTCGAACATGACCTGCATATTCCTGTGATGTATCCATATATCAAATTTGAGTTGTATGTGTTGAACCGTTGCAGAGATAATGAACGGAAACCAAATCAATGGCGGGGGCATAAAAAAATTTGTCAGGATTTAATTTTGTCATTTCAGACTGCTCTGTATTTATAAACAGTTGGGTTAAGAATTCGTCATGGATTTAATTTCATTGATTTATGCTACCAACGAAATTTAATCCATGACGAATATTTGTGCTTCTACAGTACTATACATTTGTAAAGTGCACATTCATTAGGTTGCGAGTGTTTACATTGATTATTGAAGATATACTATAGCAATCCTGACCCGTCCTCGGCCAAGTTACACTTCATGATCCACCCCGAGTATAAAGAAACAGGCTGCGATAAAATCACCGAATTCTCTCGTTAAAGTCACCGAATTCTCTCCTTTATACAGTCCAATTTTTTACTGACCCCAATTTTTTTCCAAAGCTCACAAGACAAAAACACTTTCCACTTACGAATTATTGTCAATTTCAAACACATCATATAAGCGTACGATCCTGGGATGGTCCAATGTCTTGTGAATGTTGTACTCCCGTAGGGCATGTCTACAAAACACAGCAGTGCATTAGTCAGATCTGTCTGTAATCAAACTTAAAATATCTGTTTGATCACCTTTTGTTAAACAGCAAAACAATATCACATTCAAATTGCCCGATTAGGTTAAACGTTCGGTCAACTTGTTTTCCAACCAACTTGGCAAGTCTAAAAGTAAGTCTAAGATAGGAAGAGTTCACTATTCCTTCATACCAAAGCATGGACTGCAGCCCCCCCCCCCCAAATACTTAATCTATATCATAATTTTTGTGAGACTATTTCGCAACTTATTGTCTTGTAGATGTCTTTGTAGGCAATTATACTCAACACAACAAATCTTCTCTCTCTCTCCGTCTCTCTCTCTCTTCCTATCCTTGCAAAAGACCATCTTTATTTATCAATAAATAGAGTCTAAACAAACCATGTGATTTTATCAACAACCCCACAACTGTGGTGGTGCTTCGATGATGAAAAATATCTAAATTTAAGCCACATCTTGTATTACACTGTGCACTTACTTGATATAATTAAGCTTTCTTATCGTCCTTCCACTCTCGATTTAACTGGTGAATTTTACAATGCAACATATCTTTGCTCCTTGAGGTCAAAGCCCTGTGTAGAGAATAATTACAAGTTAAAAAATATCTTGTGTATTAACAGTGCATCTGAATAGACAAGGCTGAGCAACCTCATTGATTAAAGCGCTTAATATTTTTCATATCATTCTCTACAGTGAATTACTGTAAAAGGAGAAATATTCCGCATGGGTTTTAATTTTCGCTATCTTCGCCGATTACATTACCGATTGCAAAACTATAACCAATTTAACCATCGCAAAAATGATGTTTCAACGTATTTGGGGGTATGATATTTCTATTTGCAAAAATTTAAACCGATAGATACAAAAAGATAAAATCGCAAAAATTTTAGTCCCGCGAAATTAAATCCCTTTTACAGTTATCGGATCAGAAAATCGCCCTATCTTGTGGACCCTCTAAATCCGCCCTTGCCGAGTAAAATTTAATAATAAATATCGTTCATTGAGAAGTAGGGTGAGTCCTTATAAACCTGTAATAGCAAAAGTGCATGTAAACAGAAACATTTACTTCCTAAATAAGCCTTCTCTAAAAAACCAGAAGTCACATGTAAACAAAAACATTTACTTCCCTAAACTTTACGTGGACATTTAAAGGAGTTTTCTCACGAGTTCAAAAAAATTTCGTTATTTTTTTGATATATCAAAGAAAAGAGTGCTTTTAAGTAATCAATTCATACAAGTTAATTATGTGTTAAAAAGCTATATTTTCCCAGGATATAGCTTTTCAAAAGTTTGAATTTCTCGCGCCCATATGCAATTTTATCGGCGTTTTAACGCGCCATTACTGTGTGTCAATAGGTGTCAATTGGGACACTTGTTTTGGTTTAGATAAGCCGACCAATTATCCGCCTGAAGATACCCGTTACGAACAAATTATCGATAATAGATTAAACAGATATAATATGGTGTATTGTGCGGCATTTGGATTTTTTTTCAACAACTTTTTGGTCTGCGAAAGGGGTCAGTTTCCCCAGGTGAAAATCGGGTCATTGAGTAGTGTTTACTCGGAAGAATTATCGCTTTTGCCTTTTGATAACTTACAATATTGTGAATTAATTAAATTACAAAAGTATTGCTTGAAACAGCCAATTCATTTTTTTTTAACGGAATATTCTTTAACCACGTATAAGCATATATGCATGTACATCGGGCGTTTGCCCGTGCTAAAAATCAACAAAGTGGATCAGCACGTTTTTGTTTACGAAGACATTGATATAGACTGCGCTTACCACTTGATAGTGTTCAATATCCCCCTCAAGGCAAATGTTTCTTTCACACATCTTATGAGTGAAATAAAAAAAACACACAACCTATTTTGTGACTGCATGTTCATATCAAAATTACACCAAAAATTCTAACTCTTATGTTATATTAACAGACCAGCATGAAAAAATTGGCCCGATGTTGGAAAAAATATTTTGGATTTACCTCTTTGCTGAAACACCATATTTACACCAAACTGGTACTTCTAGCCAATACTGTCGCACTTCCCTGAGAGAGCTTGATTTTCACGTGTCCTTTTGCAAGTAAACGATCTGACCTTGTTACTAATCTTACTTCATGTAACAATGTATGGATTTTAATTCAATTTACGCATTTTGTTTTTGAGCAGAACCAGAGCTCTAAATAATACGGCACTCAAACATACTCCTTTTTGACAATTAACGATGGTGTTAATATGCCTTATATCAATACATTCGTATTATCACCGGGCACTGCTTCAAAGTACAACAATTAAACGATAGTTTTATATTTTTAATTTATTTTTATAACTACGATATTTTTAGTTTCTACAAAGGAAAATACTTTAGTCTGCTTTAAACTTTCATGAACAAAATCTCGTGCTATGGCTGAAATTACATGCATTACATGTGTATGTAGAGGCTTCGCTATCTGTCCGCTCTTGTAGGGCGTATTTTCTTCGTTATTATTGCCTGCTAGAGGTTCAAACCCATGTAAGATGAATGTTCATTACTAAAGGTATTTCATCGCATGTTCATACTATTTCCTCTCTCCATGTTCTAGAGTTGATTTATTACCGTTAAACTAGAGCGTTCCCGGATATCCTACGGTCCATTGTTAAAGAATTGACATCTAATGACGGCAGTATGACGCGACAGTGACCACGTGACCCGCTATCTCATTAACGAAAAATTGACTGCGAGCGACCTACTTTGAGGCGTATTTACAACCTAATTACGGGCTTTCAATTTTGCTTTAATTGAAACTGTGATGTGTTTTAAAGATTAATAATTAGAATGGTGAATTATGGCCTATCTAGAAAAGTTTGAATCCGTGATAAACTCCTTTAAGCCTTTCTCTAAAATAACCAGAAGTCGCATGTACAAACATTTATTTCTCTAATATAAGCCTTTTAAAAAAACCAGAAAGTCGCATGTAAAAAACATTTACTTCATAAATAAGCCTTCTCTAAAAAATAACCAGAAGTCACATGTAAACAAACCCCATTTACTTCCTAAATAAAGCCTTTCCTCTAAAATAACAGAAGTCACATGTAAAACAAAAACTTTACTTCCTAAATAGCCTTCTCATAAAATAACCAGAGTCACATGTAACAACATTTCTTCCTAAATAAGCCTTCTCTAATAACCAGAAGTCGCATGTAAACAAAACATTTTACTTCCTAAATAGCCTTCTCTAAATAACCAGAAGTCGCATGTAAAACAAACCATCATTTACTTCCTAACCTTACTTGGACCATTTAAAGCCTTCTCTAACAATAACCTGAAAATACTCTTATTATACATTTATCTACAGTGATGGATTTTCTTGATAGAAGTTTCCATCACCGTATTACAGTAAATGTTTACTGACGACCAACAGGAACTGACCTAGTAAGCATGATTATTGGGAATTTTGCTCGATTCTTTGTTATGGCAATAATGTATCTGATTTATATAACATTTTATTCAATACTGAATGAGAATTGGGCAACAAGATAAATCCATAACTAGCACCTCTCAAATTTGCTATATCTGAATGAATTATGCATTTCAATTTTTGGTATTATATTGGCTAATAATAACACCTTCCACACAAACAGTTCATCATTAGGGTTTCTGGCTAAAAACTGCATTTTTACTATATACGTCGAATGTTATCTCGAACACTGATATTCAAACACCAATGGGTAATGTCAAACGATTTTAAGAGTCCAACACCTATTTTTTAAAAGTATTTTAACTCAGATATCTCAAATTTTAAGGATATATCGAATTTTTTCTTGGTCCCATCGAGTTCGAGATTAACGAGGTGTCGACTGTATTTGTTACAATCTAGGTATTTAAAGTCAGGTTCATAATTTTTGGCATTAAAAACCTTAAAAGAGATAGTAAAGCTCATTTTGGAGCAATTTTTTCTCACTCCTAAATCATTTAATTTCTTTGGATACTAAAACAGAATATTTGAATGAATATTTTCCAACTTAGAAATGTAACTGCATGCATCATCCGAGAGTACACTAGATCAATCTTAAAATAGTAAATTGAAATTTTATCGAAAGAATCCAAATATTAAGGGGCAATGAATTTAAAGATCATAGTCCATTTTGGTTTGGAAAACATGGAGAAAATTTGTGTGGGTTTTTTTTTCTCTCTCTCTCTCTTCAGAAAATGACTTGGATGGATCAATTGGACTACATTTTGCATTTTTGGTATACTCAGGTACTAAAAAAAAGAGAAAAAAGAAGTCTTGCAAACCTGGAGTTGCCTTCATTGTGAATTCGTTTGAGCTCTCGATGTGGAGGTTTCTCTTCGCGTTCTAATTTCTCGAGTTTCTACATTGAAATGCTGCATTCTTCCTTTTTTAGACTGAGCTTGTCGTAATTCTTAAGGATTTCATCCTGTTCATAAAAACTCGGCTAACGTCAAGACTGACAAAGCAATTTGATTCAAACGCAATAAACCTCTTCTGATGAGAATGTTTAGAGAAAATCTAAACAATCTGATATTCACTGTACAGATTATGTCGTCACAACAAATGTCCGAAAGCCGATCGAATTTTGCAATCACTTTTTTTCAATTGGTCAACCAGGGCTGGTCACACTATTACTTTGGGTACAGGGATAGGTCCTCGAGAATCGGGAAATTGAATCAATTGGGAAATTAGATTGGGAAATTGAATCAAAAATTGGAAAATTAGAATTGGGAAAATTGAAATCAAATTGGGAAAATTTTTCAAACAGAAGACAAAAATACTGTAGATTCTTATTTTACCGCGAGTACTTTATTAGCGAGTTGACTTCTAAAACGTCAAATTCGCGGAGAAGGTAATGTCGCGATTTGTTGTATTAATGCAGAGTGGTTTATATGTATTTAGTACCATAATAAATAAAAGCGAAAACATTTTATTTTCGCGAGTCGATGCTCCTCGCGAAATTTCGCGATAATAAATTACTCGCGTTTAATTAGGAATCTACAGTAATTAAGAGAATGGAATTTTTTTTAATAAAATCACCGTTGATAAGCAACGAAATAAATGACCCATAATTATCTTTTATGATAAAAAGCACACCTATATCTATGAAACAGTTTAATAGGGGCATCTGCCATTAATAAACATTTGTGTTTTTCTTATTTAACAAACAATGAGGGTTGGTTGGATTGGGGATTTTCACATTGCGCCAACTGGGAAACAAGACACATTTTTGGATTGGGAATTGGGGCCGAATATCCAGACCCAAATCAGGTTGATTGACGCCCTGTCAACATATGTTCAACTCACGGTTTTCTCTACCCGTTTGAAAGAACATTGTCGGTTTTGGAATTTTTTGTGACTGTAGAGTTGGGTTTTTTCTTGACTAGAAGTTTTCTGTTTCTCAATAATCTTCCCTCTCCTGCGCAATCCTCTCCTGTTGCCTGGTACAACATAGAAATAATCACAGGTTTTTTAAAATTCAAAATCCTGGACATCAAGCAAGATAAATTTAAGGTAACGATTCCGCCCCAAAATGTTGCATGTATTCAGATTATAATGAAATTTTAACTTTTTCAATTGTCCAGATAAGCAAGCTTTAAAGTCCCCAAATAAAATGAATGTACTAACAACTTTTTGTACACAAGGTATGACAACATAACCATCAAATACAGATGTTTGAAAAAAATGCTAGGGTTATATAATGAACATCAAAAAAAATGAAAGAATATAGCCAATTAACTCCGGCGATTTAATTTCCCACGATAGAGTATTTTTGTTCCGTTGAGCCTCCACTTCATTCAGAGTCTGTAAATGCCCATCCCTCCCCCAGTCCACGAACGTGGCCCTGTCGCTGGGTGACAAACTGGCCCCCGCGAACGT
>CAJDSM010013976.1:58-20959 GCA_903981925.1 Ostrea lurida | reverse complement strand
ATTTACTACAGGCTGATGATCACTGTAGGGCACCCACATTATGCAGGGCCCTAACTCACAGCCTGATGATCACTATAGGGCACCCCATATTGCAGGGCCCTAATCACAAGGCTGATGATCAAATGTTGGGCACCCACATTATTGCAGGGCCCAAATCACAAGCCTGATGATCACTATAGGGCACCCACATATTGCAGGGCCCTAATCACAGCCTGATGATCACTGTAGGGCACCCACATATTGCAGGGCCCTAATCACAGCCTGATGATCTACTGTAGGGCACCCACATATTTGCAGGCCCCTATTAATCATCTAAAAATTATAATGCCTAAGCAGAATCTCAATTATAAAACTTATTTAAGGCCTGGGAAATAAAAATTCCCAAAATCTAATCTTGGTACCTGTTTAACATGTAGGATAAAGATTCAATATCCAGTGTAAGCTATGCTGTTTAACAATTTCCCACCATACAGATAGTGACACATCTATTAGCCAGTGTAATAGAGTAAATGGTAGGGATTATGGAAGGATCAAATCTGAAGTACGTTTTAAATCAAACTAATTGTAGAAAACATGGGGATGATCAAAAGAACTTGAATTTTAATGAAATACAATTGAACTTCCGTGTCTCAAACATAGATATTTAAAATAAACATGGCTATCTCAAAGTGAGGTGGAAGTCGCAATACATTTATAACCTCAATATCTTGAACCCGAGGATATTTTTGAAATTTTTTTCTTAGCCTTATTGAGTTTGTTGTAGTGACGTTTGACTGTACATGATTAATAATTTCAGTTTAGTCACAAAATCAATCACAAGTATCACAGATGTGTGTATACAAGATGAACAACACCCAGAGCTATCAATCAGCTCCTCTTGTCAAACACCATTGACTGAAAATGTGCACAGCACTTCTGAATCAGGTATTCAAAAAGATTTGTGTTAACAAGATGGGAGATTGACCGAGATCTACAGGCAGACTCACGTTGCAGGCAGTCAGCGTTAGCAGGTCTTTACATTTTCGTGGCATTTGACGCCACACTCCGTGCACCTGACACCTGTCTAACCATTCCCCACAGGAGGCCACCACATTCGAAGCAGTATGTGGAAGAGGTGGCGGTCCACACCACGAAGTTGTGTGGTGTCGTGCTAGAGATTGGGTAGATTAGCGCCTGCAAAGTCTTTTTGTACACGTGCATTTTCTGAAAAGTGCCATCATACATTGTAACATTCCAATAATCAAACGTTCGCAAATATAATTTCATGGACGCGATTTCATTCCCGTTATGTTGTAGCAATAATAGATAAAGAATAACTACTCCTGGACCAGTTAATGTTGATAAAAAGCAACAAAGACAAAGTCCTTAAGCAAGCAACTATATATACTGCTTGGATTTTCATCTTGCACAAAAAGTTTACCAATTCCTCAATTTACAAATTTCTCAACTCACAAAAACTTAACTTACCAATCCTAAACTTACCTTTCCTAACTAATCAATACCTAAACACACCAACTAGATTCCTTAAGGTAGCCCACTACACTAAAGCTTATACTCTTTTTATAACAAACGTCACAAGATGGCGAATTAAATAATTTGTGAAATAGCTTTCTTTCGATCAATTTGGTCGTATAACTTCATAGCTCAGTAGGTAAAGCATCGGACTGGTAAAACCGTAGGTCCCGGGTTCGAATCCGCCAGGGACTTTTGTTCATATTTACTGCCGAGAAATTTTTGAAAAATCATGATTTTATATTCAAATTTCATATTTTCCACCTTTTTCACATGTATAATTATTATATATCATCACATCTTCATAATTAAATCATATATCGTGCTGTTTTGAGAAACATTTCCCAGATGTAGTGGGGCCACTTAAGTCATCAGTTATTCAATTACCCTTTCAAGTCCTCAACTTACCAATTCCCTCAACTCATCAATTCCTCCTTACCATGGCAATTTCTTAACACAACACACACAATCCTTTATCTCATCGATATCTCAACTTACCAATTCCTTATCTCATCAATATCTCAACTTACCAATTCCTTATCTCATCAATATCTCAACTTTACCAATTTCCTTATCTCATCAATATTTCAACTTACCAATATCTTATCTCATCAATATCTCAACTTACCAATTCCTTACTCATCAATATCTCCAACTTACCCCAATCCCTATCTCATCAAATTATTCTCAACTTACCAATTCCTTCCCATCTCATCAATAATCTCAACTTACCAATTCCTACCTACATCAATTATCTCAACTTACCAATTCCTCTACTCACTAATTCTCTCTTGTACCATGATAATTCTTAACACATCTAATCTCACTTTCAACAATATCTCAACTTACCAATTCCTTAACTTAATAAATGCCTCAACTTACCCAGTTTACTCAAAGTTACCTTATTCATCAGTAATTCAAGCTTATCAAATTCTCAACACACCAATGTTCCCAACTTTACAATTCCTATCTTTCAGGGATTGTCTAGCTACCATGGCTAAGGGGTGCATTCGTTTGGATTGCATAGTCTGAAACAGTTAGTACATCAAATTATTTTAATCAAGCCTCTCTCTGATGAAACATTCGAAATCAAAATTAAACATTAATTCCCTGATTAAATTTAAACTTTTGTCAAAGTGCCATTCAATGTACATAACAATCCAAAATGTTTTGATTCACGGCCTAAACAAAAATGGAGAGGATTTTTTAAAAATCAAGTTAAGATATTTATAACCTAACAAACTAATTAATTTGAAAAAAATCTGATTTGTTTAGGCGTGAATCAAAACATTTGGATTGTTATGTACATTGAATGCAACTTTGACAAAAGTTTAATTTATCAAGGAATTAATGTTTAATTTGATCTCGAAATGTTCATCAGAGAGAGGCTTGATTAAATAATTTGATGTACGACTGTTCAGACTATGCAATCCAAAACGAAATGCACCTCTGCCATGGTAGCTAGACAATCCCTGAAAGATTGAGGAATTGTAAGTTGGGAAAATGGTGTGTTGAGAATTTGATAAGCTGAATTACTGATGAAATAAAGGTAATTGAGTAACTGAGTAAGTTGAGGCATTTATTAAAGTTAAGGAATTGGTAAGTTGAGATATTGTTGAAGTGAGGAATTTGATGTGTTAAAGAATTAGTCATGGTAAAGAGGAATTAGTGAGTAGAGGAATTGGTAAGTTGAGATATTGATGAGGTAAGGAATTGTAAGTTGAGATATTGATGAGATGAGGAATTGGTAAGTTGAGATATTGATGAGATAAGGGATTGGTAAGTTGAGATATTGATGAGATAAGGAATTGGTAAGTTGAGATATTGATGAGATAAGATATTGGTAAGTTGAAATATTGATGAGATAAGGAATTGGTAAGTTGAGATATTGATGAGATAAGGAATTTGTAAGTTGAGATATTGATGAGATAAGGAATTGGTAAGTTGAGATATCGATGAGAAGGGATTGGTGTGTTAAGAAATTGGCCATGGTAAGGAGGAATTGATGAGTTGAGGAATTGTAAGTTGAGGACTGAAAGGGTAACTTGAATAACTGATGACTTAAGGTGGCCACTACCATCTGGGAAATGTCTTCTCAAAACAGCACGATATGATTTAATTATGAAAAGATGTGATGTATATAATAATTATACATGTGAAAAAGGTGGAAAATAGAAATTTGAATATAAAAATCATGATTTTCAAAATTTCTCGCAGTAAATATGAACAAAAGTCCCCTGGCGGATTCGAACCCGGGACCTACGGTTTACCAGTCCGATGCTTTACCTACTGAGCTATGAAGTTATACGACCAAATTGATCGAAAGAAGCTATTTCACAAATTATTTAATTCGCCATCTTGTGACGTTGTGTTATAAAGAGTATAAGCTTTAGTGTAGTGGGCTACCTTAAGGAATTCAGTTGGTGTGTTAGGTATTGATTAGTTGAGGAAAGGTAAGTTTAGGAATTGGTAAGTTAAAGTTTTTGTGAGTGAGAAAATTTTGGTAAATTGAGGAATTGGTAAACTTTGTGCAAGATGAAAATCCAAGCAGTATATAAGTTGCTTGCTTTAAGGACTTTGTCTTTGTGCTTTTTATCACATAACTGGGTCCAGGAGTAGTTATTCTTTATCTATTATTGCTAACAACATAACGGAGACTGAAACTCGCGTCCATGAAATTATATTTTGCGAACGTTTGATATTGGAATGTTACAATGTATGTTATGGCACTTTTCAGAAAATGCACGTGTACAAAAAGACTTTGCAGGCGCTAATCTACCCAATCTCTAGCACGACACCACACAACTTCGTGTGTGGACCGCCACCTCTCCCACATACTGCTTCGAATGTGGTGGCCCTCCTGTGGGGAATGAGTTAGACAAGGTTGTCAGGTGCACGGAGTGTGGCGTCAAATGCCACGAGAAATGTAAAGACGCTGCTCAACGCTGGACTGCCTGCAACAGTAGTCTGCCTGTAGATCTCGGTCAATCTCCCATCTTGTTAACACAAATCTTTGAATACCTGATTCAGAAGTGCTGTGCACATTTTCATCAATGTGTTTTTGACAAGAGGACTGATTGATAGCTCTGGGTGTTGTTCATCTTGTATACACACATCTGTGATACTTGTGATGATTTTGGTGACTAAACTGAAATTATTAATCAGTACAGTCAAACGTCACTACAACCAAACTCAATAAGGCTAAGAAAAAAATTTCAAAATATCCTCGGGTTCAAGATATTGAGGTTATAAATGTATTGCGACTTCCACCTCACTTTGAGATAGCCATCGTTATTTTAATATCTATGTTTGAGACACGGAAGTTCAATTGTATTTCATTAAAATCAAGTTCTTTTGATCCATCCCCGATGTTTTCTACAATTAGTTTGATTAAAACGTACTTTCAGGATTTGATCCTTCCAGTAATCCTACCATTTACCTATTACAAACTGGCTAATAGATTGTGTCACTATCTGTATGGTGGGAAATTGTTAACAGCATAGCTTACACTGGATATTGAATCTTTATCCTACATGTTAAACAGGTACAAGATTAGATTTTGGGAAATTTTATTTCCCAGGCCCTTAAATAAGTTTATAAAATTGAGATTCTGCTTAGCATTATAATTTTTAGATGATTAATAGGGCCTGCAATATGAGGTGCCCTACATGATCATCAGGCTGTGATAGGGCCCTGCAATATGTGGGTGCCCTCACAGTTGATCATCGAGGCTGTGATTAGGGCCCTGCAATATGGCCTGTGTATGCATCCATCATTACCTCCATCCAAATATTGTAATATACAATGTGACATATTTTAAGCTCATAGGAAGGTTACAAAGTTAATAAAAAATCCAAATTTCCTCATTTTTTGTTAAAACTTCACAAATTATAAGTACACATGCTTCAGAATGTACAGAGCACACACACACACTTTCCTGCGTGTTTAACTTTTTGTACACCAATAGCAGTCTGTAACTTTAGTATAAATATGGTACATAGGCAAAACTTGTACTGAGTGATAATTATCCAAAGCAAATGTACATGTAAAATTTATAAAGAAAGAAAAAAAAGAAGGCCCTTTTTCTCAGAAATCCTAAATTTGCTTAAAGTGTGGCTTTAGAATAGAATAGAATAAGATTTATTTAAAGTTGGTATGCACATGCAACAATACAACACAAGCTCCAGAGAGCTTATGACCGACATAGTTAGCTTTTAACCAACATAGAGAGCTTTTGACCAACATAGAGAGCTTTTGACCGACACAGAGAGCTTTTGTCCGACATAATCAAATAGGCTTTAGTCACTGCTTTCATGATCGTGATCATGTTTTTTTTTAGAGATATCATCTTCAAACGAGTTTTATTTACTAGGTGTCAGTTTACAGTCTGTTTTGAAATATCAGTAAAAAATGTGCCACATGGGGCTTTAGCTCCTCCCACATTGCTCTTTACACTATAGACAAATACTGGATAAGAAAAATCTGTGAAAAAGTAAGGAATATCGACAATGTGTTGTTTTGATATATGGAAATAAATCTTTTGAGATAAACAGGCAGAATGTTGATTGATGAAGTAAGTTGGGCCCTCTCAATCACAGGTGCAGCAGAGAAGAGCTCTAAACATGGTGCAGAGGATAAGACACAGAACATCATTATGGCAATGAGAGACAGAATGAAAATCAGGGAAAGAAACAAACCAGAGATATTTGAACTCATCAAGTAAGTGATCTCTTGGCAGTTTTGATGGTGTATCTAAAAATAAACCAACACCCTTGCAACAAATTGAGGGTGGAAGGTTATGCTTGAATCAGCTTGTCTGTCTTTTGGTTGTTGGATTGGTATCCAAGCCATAGGAGATTTTTTTTCTTTTTCATCTGGAGTCACTGTACTCAAGTATGTACAGAATCATTATTATGGTGTATAGATGAACCCTACCGAATTTGGGATGCAAAGGTCAAGTGCACTGAATGCTTTATAGTAAAATGGCTTTTGAGCTTTAATTAAGTGATTTTTCTTTCCACCTGAGGTCATCATATTTCAGACAAACCCTTGCCATGAGTTAAGAATGGCCCTAGATAATTTTGTTGTTTGAAGGTCAATAGGTCAAGCAAACTGAACGATGATGAATTCCTTTTCACAGTATATCAATCCAATTAGGACAGTTTTAGTTGAACCATTGAGAACAAAAGGTTCAGTGTTGATATCACAGACATGGTCAATGTGAGGTCAAGTGTGTGATATGTCACAATGACAGAAGAGCCGATCTCGATCAATTTATGTCCGGCAATCAGGGTATTGTATGAAGTATTTGATCTGTTTTACGTTAAATTCGGCAAAAACTGTAGATTTAGTTATCGTCAGTTCAGAGGTCAAGGACATCAGCTCTCTTTTAGAACTCTCTGATTTTTAAAATAGTTAGATGAAATCTGAACTGACAAGAAATGGATTCTTCATTAAACGGAGGATATTGTGTTTTATGCATGTTAACCTATAAGATCTGATGATAATCTTGTTCATTAGAAATGTATTTGGTGTGGATAAAAAGTCACATACTGGCCATATGAAAGCTGTGAAACAAAGTGTGTTGGAGGGAACATCCAAGTGGTCAGCTAAAATTGCCATTACTGGTAAGCCAGATGACCGTTGTGACTGTAGGCCTCCAGCCAGCACGATTAGACATATGATCACAGTCACCACAATGAAATTATCAAATTCTTAATAGACCAAATAATGCAGNGTTAGACATATGATCACAGAGTCACCACAATGAAAGTATCAAATTCTTAATAGACCAAATAATGCAGTTTTATGTCATATCCTAATGGAAATATTAAAAAGGGTGGTGCATTTTAAAATGCATTTCTTAATTTACTTGAAAAGAATTATTCCAATGCCATGCAAGGTGATCATATGTCTACCTATACTTTTAATGTCAAACTGGGCAGTCTATGCCTGCTGAGCCAGTGTAGATGTGAACAGCTTGTGGTGCGTGGCTGAGCAGACATAGACGACCTCACAGTGTGCTTGAATGTTGTGCTGTTTTTGTGATCTATGTTAAATTTCCTTTTTGGCAGGGAAGTGTTTGATTTTGGGCCTGCTCTCCATTCTGGCTATAAGGAGGCTGCCAAACAAAATATATTAGATGGCACCTCGAAATGGTCAGCGAGTATCACCCTCACAGGTACCCCCCACCCACCAGCAGCTTCTCAGTCCCCCCTATACTCATATAATCCACTCCAATCTCAGTTAATACTCTACCATATAATATTAAACATGGGTTCTGGTGTATATATGCAACCAAACAGTAGGCAAATTCTTGNACTATACTCATATAATCCACTCCAATCTCAGTCAGTACTCTACCATATATAATATTAAACATGGGTTCTGGTGTGTATATGCAACCAAACAGTAGGCAAATTCTTGAACTGTTGGAAAATAGCTGGGCTTCATACTCTAATACCTAGCTAGATTTTTTTTTACTTTTATATATTAATCACATATTTTATTGCTTTTTTTAATAATCACTAATGTAATGTTTCATTCACATGAATACACATTAAATTTCATTTTGGATTAGATTGAATTTAAACAAATTCGATTAAATTACACCATATTCACATGGCTAGAGTGAAGAGTTGTATAGCTAATGTGAATACACTTCTTTTGTCATTCTTATTTTCAAAAAAAAAATTGTCATAGTGCATATCAGGATTTTTCATATAGCCGAAGCAAAGAGTGAAACATTGGCATGCCAAAATAATAAACATGTGTGATAAATAAGGCAATGTTCCAGATAGGTCTGTACAACCTCAAGTGGATGTGTTATTGACAATTTATTTCGTGAATTATCTTTTTTGTCAATTTCACAGTAGAAAGCCTGGCATCTGTTTATTGTAATATTTTTGCCTGAATTTGCATCCAACGAAAAAAAATTCACTTGAATCAAATTACATTGAATATTAAGTAATTTAAATTTAACAAAAATTAGAGTTAATTTGCATTAAACTCTTCATCTGCACAGGGCATTAAATGAGAAATGACTAGTTTTAAAATTATGTTATATGAGAAATCATTAATTTCATGTTACTTGAGATTTTTTTATGGAAATGGCAATGATTGAATCAGGCATTTTCTCTGTTTGACAAATCTTGCAATTGGATTACCTTAAGCAACATAGCCTTACAGATTCTCTTGCAAAATTTGCTTTGGTTTATTTGTGTTTCAGAAATGTGTAATTATGTAGAAATGAAAAGAGAGAATCTTGTGGAGTGAAGTAGTGGATATCAAATTCATTAAATGTTGCCTGTCCTTCTGATCCAGCTTCAGATACATCAACATTTAATGTAATATGATCTCCTTGCCCTAAATATATTATTTTTGCTAAAATGCTTTAAAATCTAAGTACCAAGTGTTTGAACATGATTTTAATCTCCTAATCCTTACACATATAAGCCGAAGAGAATATAGTAACACCATGTCTTGGTGTGACTCTAAATACCAGGATTTACTATTCTAATTAAGGAACAACTTTTAGCATAGGTCACACAACAGGCCAGGTGGCAGTCCTTCTATTTTTCTTCATTGTATATCGTCTTTGTAAATGCTAGAAAACTACTGCATAATAGTATAGAATCTCTTACATCTAAACACACATTGACTTGTTTTTCTTGTAGGAAAATGTATTCGTAGATTTAGATTAGTTCTCACATATACAGTATTTATCAGCATGACTATTTTTATAGAAATTAAAATTAATCACTAATCTTGTACCACTTTGCCAATGGTTTCCCCCCCCTCTTTCATCCCTTTTTAAATTGTGAATGTATAGTAAAGTGTCCACAACATTGACATCTCTCCTTTTGACCTGGAAATCGATGTTTAAATTTGTGCAATGAACAATTTCTGAAATTTTTAATACTCATTCCAGCGGCACATTGGTAGACACTGTAGGTGTATTTATTTTAGCGTATTTAAAAATTTGGCACATTTATAGTTGATAGTATTTGGTGTAACCATGAATTTAGCTATTGGATAAATGAAAAAATTGATATTTCATTGCAACCATAAATAAGTATTCGTTTCACCACCAAAGCTGCCAAAAATTTTAATCCAGCTAAAATAAGTACCTACAGTATGTACAGTACTTTTATAGCTCACCTGAGTCACAGGTGGCATGAGCTTTCCTGATCAAAATTTGTCATTTGTTGTTGGTGTTGTAATTTTCTTCATCAGAACTTTTAGCTAGGTCATTTCAACCAAACTTAGCACAATTAGTATGTTTAGGTATTAATTTAAAAAAGAATTTGAGTTTGTTCAGAAAAGGGCTGTGTGTTTAATGTGTGGCGTTTAAAAATTCTCAATAACCACGACCTGAAAGGGCCAAGACTAGGCCACAAGAAGGTTCAAAGTTATGGATAAAAATATGTCAACAAAGTCTTACAATTTGTCTTCTCATGTACAGCAGGAGTAAAATGTGTCAAATTGATATGAAAACATTGGTTTGTACCATAGATTCAAGTTTTTGCACCCTAGCTTATTCAAAGTCTTACTTTAGGAAAAAGAGGAAAAAGAACTAAAAAGCCTTCTTTGTAAAAGCAAGAGTGGGATAGTTTACAAATGTATCACATAAATATTCAAGCGTCATTATCACACCCATATTATGCAAAGTCAAATTTGTTCAACCATGAGCAAGGTGTCTCAGGTGAGCATTTTAGCCAAAGGGCCTATTGTTATTGACAGCACCTTCCTCTAGTTAAAAAATTTACTATAAAGAACTAGATTCATTAATGGCATATATAGGGCCCTGTTTATATACATGCAATTATGTGAAATGTCAAATAGTATTTTCTACATTATATGTATAGACAAAACTTCAGTCTTGTATTCATGCTTCAAATTTTATCCATATAAAGTTAATTCACAGGAGTAATGAGCATTCAACACTTTGTAAAATGGTCAAAACATAATTATGAATTGGGAGTTAATGATACAGATGATGAAATCAGTAGGAGCATGATTAACATGATTTAGGTGTAAATGACACAAATTGTGATGTCACAACAAACAGAAATGAGGGGGAGAATGATGTCATAATAAGTGACTACAAGTATTGTTGATTTTTTATTACCCCAAATTGACAATTTTTATTACAGGGCCAGATTATGTCCTTTATGAACCTAACTCTTTCAGCATGATTACTTATATGAAGAAAGTTGTGTAACAATGTTTGATTTGCATGAAAGGATTTTAAAGTTTAAGATATCAAAATTAATGTGACTTTTGAAATTTAAGGATGTAAGTTGACTAGAAAGAATACATTATTTCTTGAAAAGAGGAGATATTATGTTATCGGAGAAATTTATTGCCTGATCGAATATGAATTTTTGGCTTTGAATTTTTCAGTGATATGTGCTCAAGGCCTTATCGGCAAAGATAAAACGGGTACTAGCGATCCATACGTCACTGTCCAAGTTGGTAAAGTGAAAAAGCGCACAAAAACCGTCCCACAGAACCTCAACCCAGACTGGAACGAAAAGTTCTATTTGTAAGTACAGCGACCTTGGTGATTTAAATTGTTTTTGTAAATAATGACCTTGATGTTTTCTGGTGGTTTCTGCAGTCTGTTTATTGTCTGATGGTGTGCTTTAATACTGCATTGTGGCATTGACTCGGATATTGCTATGAAAATTTTAATACTACATGTGATAAATATAGCATTTATTCATGTAATTCTGGCTTGCTCTCTATATTCAGGGGGAAGTAACTCATGTTCAGCCTGTAGACCATTGTTTCCCATTATCAAATTATGCGTTTTGATTGTGGATGCATTATTTGATTTGTTGAATAAAATGGTAATTTAGACGTAAAATTATGATGTTTACCTAGTGATTATCAGAACATGGGCTTACAGTGAGCCAGAGAGTCTGCCTATTATCAGGGTTTTCTTTCCATAATTACTTGCATAATTACATGTAATTGGTTGTAAAATGTTTAATCTGACGACAGAACTTTATAATTCTTCTTAAAATTGTAGCGAGTGCCATAATTCGTCAGATAGAATCAAAGTCAGAGTTTGGTAAGTAATTGGTCTTTATTGCTTTTTGCATGCAATGCGATATTTTTTCAAACTTGAAAATTGAGTGATGTTGATGTGAAGAATAGAAAAATAAGTAAATGTTCTTTTCAATGAAACTAAAAAAACAAAACAAAACCATTTATGATAAAAGATCATGCTAATGCAAAAGTTTTCTTTCAGGGTCTCTGTCCAATATTTTGTGTGCATTTTTACAAACTTGAAAATAATTGCCCATTCACATTTTTGAAATTCTTGAAGTCTGTATTCATAGGTTTAAGTTTGGCTTCAAGAAATTTTCAAATTTGTGATAGGGCAATTGTTCATGTTCATGTATTCACCATTCAAGTTGTTTATGTACATGTTCATGTGTGAACGGATATAGCGCTTTGTTAGCTGAACACGCGTATGCTGGTTTGTTTAACAGGATGGTGAATGTTCCTTTACTAGGTGGGAAAGAAGGAATATCAATATAGTTATTTGATAATGATATTTTTTTTTATTTGGATGTGTCTCCTATTAAACAAGATTAAAAGCTGTCTCCAAGATGCTTTTCAAAAAACTGACATGGAGCCTAATTTAGTGCAATGCCAAAAATTGAGGAGCATTCATTTAGGTTTCCTCTTTTGTTCACTGTATGTGTGCATCACAAGTTAGCCCTTGTTTTAGGGATGAAGACAACGATTTGAAATCAAAACTTATGCAGAAATTGACCCGGGAATCTGACGACTTCTTGGGTCAGACCATTGTCGAAGTGCGTACATTAAGTGGAGAAATGGATGTTTGGTATAATTTGGGTAAGTTCCCACGCCATGCCGTTGCCACGCACTATTTTACTTGTATCTCTGTGTGGTTAGTTTATGGCATGGTTTTTAGGACAATCTCTTGAAAATCTTGTTTTGTCTTTATTTATTTTTTCGGTTATACCTCCATGCTTTCATGTGTCACTGCCAGTCACGCTTATTTTTAGCTTCTCTTGCTTTCACAGTTGGTCGACAGTTAATCAACACTCGTCAGCTCTAGGGCCAGCAAGGCGCTGCTTTTCTTCTTCTAAGCTTCTCTTGTACTAGAGTGCAAAGGCTGTGTACTGTAAGATGTGTCTGCTCCTAAACTAACAACCATTTCATCTGTCGCAAAACATTTATACAATCATTCTCATAAATACTGCATAAAACTCCTATTAGATACATAAAATTTATAAAAAGGCTCAGAATGAAATGCTGTGGAGCAAACATCTTTTACAGTTTCGGAAGACTCGTAGCAAAAGTCAAAAGCAGTGGACATGTAATGAAAGTATTGGAGTTCTACTAGGGCCAGTCTTGTTCATTGATTGGTTGATTTGTCTATCTCCATGGTAACTCCAAACACATGGAGTTTAGACAAGCCAGCCATGCTCTGATCAGTATTTTTACAATATATTGACTTTTTTAGTTTTAGCTCAACCTTCTAAATGTTGTGTTTTGTTGGAAACACTCTTACAGGGATGAAGATGATGATATAAAATCCAGACTGCGTCAAAAATTCACACGAGAGTCGGATGATTTTCTGGGTCAGACTCTAATCGACGTCACCACGCTTAGCGGTGACATGGACGTGTGGTATAACCTAGGTCAGTTCACGGCTCCAAAATAAAGTCAAAGACGAATCAGCATCACTATACACTATTGAATGTCTCCTATCTGTATCAGCATTTGTAAACCCTCCAAATTTCCCTTCTGTTTCTTTATATATAAAACAAATTTTTTTTTTTTTTGCTGGTCAATTGTCAACAACTTAGCATTCCGTCCTGTAGAGAGAATATCACTGATATTGTGTAGATCGTACAGTCACAGTGTGTTTACAATCACATCACGAGATTCACAACCCAAAAAATCTCAAAATGTCTGTTAGTTTTTATATTTTCTTTTCCTCACAACACTCAATAATAAAAAACATTAAACTGAAGTCAAAGGAATCCCACCACCAGAACTTGATGGGTGTTTTTAAGATTTAGCCTTGATCTCAACATGCTAGGTCATGATAGCATGTATTAGTAATGAAATGAGACGCCCCCTTAAATTATAAAGGCAGTATAATAAAGAAAATATTACCATAATATGTGTACAGCTATACTGCAGTGAAGGACCTCATCCTTTGAAGTTGCTGGATTTCATTAGCACATACCGTTAGAGTGAAACCTGTCTAAGCAGGACATGAGAGATTCTTCAGCTAAGACTATTCGTACATATTAGATTATTCATCTGGGTCAGATTAATCATCCAGAATGCGAAGAATTTTTTTCTCCAATAGAATGCAAAGTTCGATGAATTCATTTTACGTAGCACAACGGATGAAGCAGCATCCCATTGAGACAGGTTGGACTGTACAGGTTTATAATGGTTTTTTGTCCCTTTGAGAATTGTTCATGTGTATAGAGACATCACTAGCTGTAGGTTAAGTGTCTCAAATTTTGAATGAACGTTATTTTTAAGGCTGTAGCTGTGAGGGTTCTTTATCATGCCTCTACATACCTTAGTTTTGAACAGCTCTCACTTCTGAATTTCGAGTATTTGACAAGAATTAACTTCCGAACACAAACCCAACACTTTAACCACTGAGTGACAGGGACTGGTAACTCAGAATGAGGATGCCATAGTTACTATTGATGGTTTAGTACGGTACATTTTGCTTTCATAAATGCCCAAATTAAAATTTGAATGATTGTATCGTAGAAATGGTCCCTTCATCAGTTTGATAGTCGTCCGTGCATGAAGTTGTCCTCTTCCTGTCCATTTGTCCACTATACATGCATATATACATTATAGTTTTTCCATCCTGAACAAACCCTGTATATTGAACTTGAATGTTAACCAACAAAACTATAATTATCGTACTGTCAGAGAAATATCAACCGGTATTGTGCTACTTTAAAATTGCATGTTGTAGGGTAGCTCTTCGTTTCAATTTTCTGTGCAGGTTTGCTAGTTACAGTATTGAGTGCATGTGCATGTAGTTTCTTGGTATTCTTTTGTTTTTGTTTGTTTGTTTGTTTGTTTGTTTTTTAATTATTGCATGCCTTTGTTATTGAATTTGAACCACATGATACTGTAACATTCCAAAATTTGTTGTTTCAATGAAATGATATATTGATTGAACATACATGTATCCTATCAATCTTAACATAATTAACATTAAAAGAATTGAAGAAAAGAATTTAATATATATATCATCAATGTTAACATAATGAACTATTAAAGAATGATGATTTTCACTGGGTTGTGATATGTAACACCCCCCCCCCCCCCAAAAAAAAATTGTTGGACAATTCATGTTAGTTTATGTTTTAGTTCCCTTAATTCATGCCCGGAATGCATGTGCATGTTCTGCTAGAGTAGAAGCCCCTTGCCAAGCCCATTCAAATGAATTGATAACTAATTTATGATAAAGTTGCTTATTTTGGTTTGACTTATTTGGTGTACAAGGACTGTTCAAAAATGATAAATACAATTAAGCTCTGGATCATGTAGGTATAAAAGGAGTGTTCCGAAAATAATGTCATTTCACCATCATTTAATTTTATTTCACGTGATCACCTAACGCCGATTCTCATTGGTTAAAACACCTTTTAAGAATTGAGGTGATTTTTCGATCACGTACCTGAACAAAAAGTAATGTCTAATGGACATTGTTTTGTTGTTGTAATATAAAATTAAATGATAAGAAATAAATCTTATATTTTTTCGGGTGATATGCAGGTTATCACCGAGATTTTAGACGGTAAAACTTTCCACAATGCGCTTCGCGCATTGATGAGTTTTACCGTCTAAAATTCGGTGATACCTGCATCACCCGAAAAAAATAAGATTCATTTTTTATTTCTTTGCGTAAAAATCATGTAAATATCTCACTGAAACCACACTGACACATTAGATTGATCACTGAACCGTAGCGGAAGAAAATTTCATGTTCACAATTTCACCGACTTAGCTACAGTGTACATTGCTTTATAGTGTAATCATTACACTACACTCATGACAAAATGACAGGAAAAAGAGCAAACAACGCACTGGAAATTAGGGCCTATATAAAAAGGTACTAGGTCCTTACTTAGTATTAAACCTGGAAATATTCATCGTGAAATCTGTGATATCTATGGCAAAGATCAAATATCTCATAGGTCTGTTTGTAGTCGGGTTGCTAAATTTGAAACAGGTTACGAACACTATAAAGGTGCTGCTCGCCAATGTCACCCTGCAACAATTACAACCAATAATAACATCGTAAAAATCCACCAAATCTTACAGAAAGATGCAAGATATACCACGAGGCACTTGATTCAGATGACAAAGCTTGTCATTAGAACGTGTTCATGGTGTTTTGAAAAAAATTAAAAACGCTAGGTGGATACCTCATTAGCAATGAACAAAAGAGAGTTCGTGTTGAAAAGAAATTATTAAAATTGTATCCAAAACATACCAAAAAGACTTTTGATGATTTAGTTATTGGTGATCTTAGACCTCATGGGCATACTATTTTGAACCAAAATGTAAGAGTTCTAACAGAATCTATAGGCATCAGAAATTGCAAAACGTCTACATTGCTAAAAGATTACGAACCGTGAAGAAGGTTTAATGTTATTTTCTTTGATAATAAAGGCTCTGTCATGTAAATTCCTGTGCCAAAGGGCAAAACAGTCACTGGTAACTTCTACAAAAATGTTGTTATTAAATTACTGAAGAAATATTACAGAAGTTGTCGCCCCAACACGGGTATAAAGTATCTCCGACTTTTGCACGACAATGCGCCTGTACACAAAGCACGCAGTACGAATATATGTTCATGTATAAGGTCAGAAAAAGAAGATCTTGTCATTGTATGAAGATATGTATTTTTGAATGGTCCTTGTCTATCAGCTATAGTCATTGATAACGGTAAAAACAATCACAGATAAAACCTGTTTGAATTAATTTGCTTTTATAAACTAGACACATTTAATTGAGCAATGCTGTTTACTAATGTTCCATAATTCTCCAGAAAAGAGAACGGATAAGTCGGCTGTATCTGGTGCAATCAGATTACACATCAGCGTGGAAATCAAAGGGGAGGAGAAAGTGGCCCCGTACCATGTACAGTACACCTGTCTACACGAGGTAGGTATCTACTCTGTGTTTAATGCAATCAGGTCACATAGAGAAAGTGGCCCCATACCATGTACAGTACACCTGTCTACAAGAGGTAGGTGTCAACTCTGTCTAATGCAATCAGGTCACATGTCATTGATCAAAGAGAAAGTGGCCCCGTACCATGTACAGTACACCTGTCTACACGAGGTAGGTGTCGACTCTGTGTTTAATGCAATCAGGTCACATGTCATTGATCAAAGAGAAAGTGGCCCCGTACCATGTACACCTGACTGTAGATCAGCATACAATTGAACTTCAGTATCTCAAACACTGATAACTTGAATATACCCTCACTATGTTGAAGTGATTTGGAAGTACTTGCAGCCACCTATATTTCAAATCGACGGATATCTCGAAGTTTTTTCTTGGTCCCATCGAGTTCGAGATAACGAGGTTCGACTTTATTAATACATACACCTGTCTACATGACAAATAGGTTCATATTATACCTGTCTATAGAGATCGATATATTTAATTTTGTAAATTATCATTGATTATAGATAATTAGAGAGTATATTTTATACATTTTACCTGTCCACATGAAGTAGATATATTTTATACACTACACTAGTCTATAGATAGAATGATATATTATGCTCCAGACCTGTAATTGGAGGTTTGGGGGCATTATTTGTTTGTCCACAGAAACTTTAACCTTGGTCATAACTTTTGAATGAATAGTCATAGGGCTTTCTTGCATGTATATCAAATGTATATTCTTTATGATAAAGACCTTTCTGGTACCAAACTTTTTATACTCCCTGAAAAATTTCGAGAGAGCATGTAGTCGCTGTCATGTCTGTCCATCCACCTGTTCAAGCTGATATCTTTTAACCTTACATCAGAAATTGATAAGTTTATCACAAATATTTCTTGAGACAAGGGCTTGTTAACCAAGATCTTTCAAGGTCATTTGGATAGGTCAAAGTATAAATAGTCTTTATTTCAACATCTAAAGTTTTGTATTTTGTTCTTTCTTTCCAGAATTTGTTTCACTTCTTGTGTGAGCAGGCAGGAGGATCGGTGAAACTTCCTGATGCTAAAGGAGTAAGTCTACAGCATTTATCAGTCTTCACTTCAGCTCAGGAGAGTTTTTCTCATCAAATTTTATGTGTCTGTCTTCTGATCTAAAGTTGTAACATTTTCATCTTCTTACCACTTGGTCAATTTCAACCAAACTTAGCATGCATGGGCAAATGATGTTCAAGTTTGTTCAAATGAGAAGCTATGTCCTTTAGGGGGAGGGGGGGGGGGAGGAATAGATATATCCTCTTAAGGTAATCTGAACCAGAAATAGAAAAAAAAAAGCAGAAGATGTAAGAAAACTTTATCATATATTAAAGATTCAATTTTGTTTCAACCTGACTGTAGGGTAATTCATTAGGAACAATATGTCATATTTTGAAATATGCAAGCATCTTTGTAATGCACAGTTAATGCGACAGTACACAGCATCTGGATAGGGCTATAAAACGGCTCAAACTGTATACGGTATAACGAAAAAACAATGACCAGGTGATTGATGTGGCTCAGGACCTCTTGTGTAACCGGTCAACAGGGGATGCTTACTCCTCCTATGCACCTGATCCCACCTCTGGTGTGTCCAGGGGTCCGTGTTTGCCCAATTCTTGTTTTTGTATTCTATATGGGACTTACGAGATTGTTCGTTATGTTTGCTTTTACATTTATGCAATACCAGTTAATTAAGCCTCATTGAAAAACATTTATTATATGAACCAGTTAAAATGCCTTTCACCTTTGTCAGGTAATATAATTAAGTATTCATTGCAAATGATATGTACACAAGTAAGAAATGACTCTAAATCTGTTAACAGCAGGACGAAGCTTGGAAAGTGTACTTTGATGAGCCTGCCCAGGAGATTGTTGACGAATTTGCGATGAGATATGGTATCGAGTCAATTTATCAAGCCATGACGTAAGTACCCATAGTGGATGGTCATCATCATATATTTGACAAGTGTAAATAGGTGTACATCAGGTCTACAAAATCAGGTTTTATGGAGCTCCAAAACTACGAACACTTTTCTCACATTATTGCCAGTGTGAGATTGACTTTACCTAAGTGAGACAGCCATGCAAGATTTTTCTGTCATATACTGCTGTGACATCATTGATTGTGATGTCATATATTTTCTATGATTCATGTTACTCGGTAAAGTAAAATATTTTAAATTTCAATTTGATATAGCTATCTAAATGGTCAACCTAGGGCTTAATTTTTTAGTTTACATTTATAGTGTAAACCATTTTTGGATACGCTCTTTCTACTTGTGTAATTAGTTTTTGCATTGATTCAGAAGTTCAAATAAGGATTTTGATAATTCTAATCTTCTCAATGCCCCTAAATAGTGGATAAAATGTGAGAAAACTAATTCTTCATTTTTACTTGTATGGAAGAGGGAAATTCCTCATATGAAACAAGATTCGCTGTGTAGGACTCAGTAAAGCCTTGTGTTAGACTGCAAATCTGGAATTTCCTATCTCGCACTCGTACAAATGAAGTATTCTATCCACTACTGTTCTGCGAATGGAAGTGTTAATCTGCTCTGATAAGCAAGCAATGCACGTTAATCCACTACATATTGATAGATATACGTGTTAATTCACTACTCCACAAACATGTGCATTAATCCACTGAGCTAATAAGTTAGGCAAAAAAAATGTTTAAAAAGGACAAGGGGTGTAGGAGGAATATTCATTCATGCAATTTGTTTTCAATAGATTCTTATTAATTGTTACAATGTTTTATTCCTTAATTAATATAAATCAACTTGTAGATCTGTAAATCTGAAATTACATGCATTTTGTGTTAGTTATAGATGTCTTTCAATGTATACGATAAATACCTACTTCAGTTGAATATCATCATAAAATCTTGTCAACATTTCGTTGATTTGAGTAATTCTCCACTTTCAGACATTTTTCCTGCCTGTCCACTAAATACATGTGTCCTGGAGTTCGGCAGTTATGAGCACACTACTTGCCAAACATTAACAGCCTTCTATGCACACCACCACAGCCAGCACTGCTTGTATCTGCCAGTGACCGATTCGCAGCATCTAATTTTGGAGTACGTATTTCCAAGATTTCAGTGTTACAAGAGAAGACAGTGTTGTCTACAGTGTATATCTTTAAAGGGCTTGAATGATCTTGCAGATTTGTCTGTAGAGAGTAAACTTTGTTATGGTCTTGTTAATATTTATTTTGGTTAGAAGCTCAACAGAGGTTATGTTTTTACCATGTTGTACATCCAATACTTGCCAATTAGAAATTTCACTACCACTTAATTCAAAGTTGCGAATCATAGATAAGTTTGATATATATACATCTCACAGTGATATTTTAGTTAATAAGATTTTTGAAAAGATAAAATGGTATAATATAAATGTACTTTTTCCATTTTTGCTGTTACCATGGTTTTAGCATCAACTTGAAATTAAAATTTGATGTTTTCTTTTTACAGAAAGAGAAGTTTGTGAAGTTGTTAGACCAGCTTCATAACTCTTCTACGTATTGATCTCTCCATGTATAGAGTAAGTGTTATGTTTATCTCTCCATGTATAGAGTAGTGTTATGTTTATCTCTCCATGTATAGAGTTAAGTGTCATCGTTTTCTCAGACAGTCTAAAGATGATCAATTTAAATCTGTGCATTTTAATGTTGAAAAAAAAGCTTTTTGAGACTTAATTCCTTTTGGAAGTGATATTCTTAATATTCGTGATATGTCCAAACACTCACAAATTCAAATACAGTTGAACTTCAGTATCTCATACACTGATATCTCAAATACCATGGCTATTTGAAAGTCCCAAGCACTAATTCTTTTTATACCCCCGCAACAAGTTTGGGGGGTATATAGGAATCACTCTGTTGTCTGTCTGTCCGTCTGTCCGTCTGTCTGTGCAGATTTGTGTCCGGGCCATAACTTCTTTGTTCTTTTAGGTAGGCATACCATACTTGGCACATGGTTGTATCACTATGAGACGATGTGTCGGGTTTTTGGTGATCTCTGTATGACCTTGACCTTTGACCTCAAGGTCAAATTATCAGTTTTTTAATATGAATTTGTGTCCTAACTTTTGTTCTTTGGTTAGGCGTACCATACTTGGCAAACTGAGTGTATCACTATGA
>CAJDSM010013972.1:0-22045 GCA_903981925.1 Ostrea lurida | reverse complement strand
TCATGCAATGGCGTTGTCCGTTCGTCCGCATGTTGTTCCTTGACCATTACTCTATGGATTCTATGTAGATTTGATGATATTTCACAGCGAAATTGTTGCCTGACCAAGGAAGTGTCATGACCATGAGCCAACGGTATTGCTCAAAGGGTCAAAGGTAGTAAAAAAAATGCTGAAAGCATCCTTTTATCTGTAGAGTCTAAACTGAAAAGTTCTGGGTAGTTTGGGAAAACGCCACTACATTGGAAAGATTTACATCCGGCATCGTTGGACGTCTGACTGTTTACTGTAAGACAGAAATGGAATGAGTGAGAAAGTAAGTGCTGGTGAAAAAAATAGCCATTCATAATGTAAACTATATATTGTCTTGTCTGTTAAGTGTTACACTCATGTACTACAACTGTATTTTAAATCGAACTTGGTATTAACTCCACATTTGGGCCCATCATAACTTACAGTCCATACTTGCTCTTTCAAAAGACAAAATTCTTCAAAATTATATTTCAGTTTTTAAAACACATTTAATATCCCAGTCAATGGGACGAACGATATGAATTACCGACCTATAACTAGATTTCCAAACTGCATTAAAACCTTACAAACAAAGATATATTGCTGGATCTAGTAAATGTTTCCAACACGCCCGTCTTTAACTCCTCGGCTGAAATACTGACAGCTGTGAAGGAGCAACTTCAGACATATTGTGAAACTAACATATCCAGAAGTGGTACCGGTGTTTACAAATAAAAATGTGGATTTCTTAAAACCTTCGATCGAAACAACTTCTAGTTAATTTGAAATCTCAGAAACTTTTCTCTAGTAACAATACAAAACATAATGCCTTTTCCAAACCACTTACACCGACCATTCCGCACGATAAATTAAAGACAAGACTTTTTGAACATCATAGACAGGTTGCTTCTTCAGCAAAATGGAAAAAAGAAAATTATTCATATCTAGTGATCAGCTATTCTAAATTACTTTGTTAAATCACTCTGATTACTACACATGCACCAAGTACTCTGAATTAAATGAAAGCAATCTGGATTCCTCATTGACAATATCTTTGTAGTGTTTGGCGATCAGGTCTTCCAACAGTCTGTTGGAATTCCCAATGGGCATGAATGTGCTCCTTTTATGCTGACCTGTTTTTAATATTCTTATGCGGCACAATTCATCAAAGCGTCTACATGAAGAGAATGAATATATAGCATTGGCCTTTAATTCGATATTTCGATACATTGTAAAATTGACGACGTATTCTATTAATAATTAATGATTTTTCATTTCGCATATTTTTTTTGGGTTCCGATTTTTTCAATATACCATGTATACCAACGAACAGAAAATAAAAGGGACACCACAGAGTTTCCAAGTCGTGCTTGCTACTTGATATTTTATTGAACATTAAGGTATTAAAGGCAAACTATCAACTCCAACTTTATGACAAAAAGACGATTCAGATTCTCCATCGTCAAACTTTCCTACATTATGTTAGGCAATATTCCATTCCCCGGGAAAAGACAGGGTACCTAGCATGGTTACGTCAACAGGACGAATTCATTTGAAAGATTGTGAGTTTTCAGGTCGTGAAGGACTTTAATGAATTTTTTGCAGGTATTTTGAACACATACATGGTAGGAAATATTAGATACATTGTACAGTGAACTCAATTATCTCGAACACTTGATATTTCCGAATACCATGTTTGTTATGTCGAACTTGATTTGGAAGGTCCCAACCACCTATTTTCTTAGTATTTTTTTACCATCGATATCTTCGAATTCACAGGATATCTGGAACTTTTTTCTTGGTCCCATCAAGTTCGAGATAACGAGTTCGACTAATATATTATGTATATAGATTTATGGCTCGGTGCAGGCAGGTATACAACGATATTAAGGTCGTCAATCATGCGCAATTTTTTTTGTGCGTCGTAAATCGAAGGTTTTTATAAGGGGTGGATCTGTAGCTCTCTGACTTGTCCCCAATATTTTTCAGAGAGCTACATGTTCTGCGATAACTACTATCTTAGAATGTATCGTTGGGTATACGCCAATGAGTTGACCACTTAGAAATGTGGTCAGTATACCCGATGAGTTGAACCACTAGAGATGTGTCAGTATACCCGATGAGTTGGACCCACTAAAAAATGTGTATCGATATAACCCGATGAGTTGACACTAGAATGTATCGGTATACCAGATGAGTTGACCACTAGAATGTATCGGTATACTGCCGATGAGTTGACCACTAGAATATAATGTTTTTGTCGGTATACCCATGAGTTGACTCTACTAGAATGTATCGGTATACCCGATGAGGTTGACCACTTAGAATGTTATCAGTATACCCGATGAGTTGACCACTAGAATGGTGTCAGTATACCCGATAGTTCCCACTAAGCATGTATCGGTAATACCCGATGAGTTGACCCACTAGAATGTATCGGTATTTTTTTTTTTTTTTTTTTTTTGTTTTTTTTTTTACGCCGATGAGTTGACCACTTAGGATTTTGTTCGTGTAACGCGACTGGGGATGTGTTGTCCTTTAAGGATACCCGCTATTACTCGTGTTAGCGCGCTGTGATGAGTTACCGGTGCAGGTGGCAGCCCCAATTATATTATAGACAAAAATTAATTTTTTTTGTGTGCATGCATTAAAGAATCTCGAAATAAATGAAATTCCCATTTTTTTCTTGTAGGCTCATTTAATTTTATTCTCTCGGTTCTAAAATGGAGTCGTTAAAAAGTGCATGGGAGGCACAGGCATTCTTTTCTGTAAATAAGAAGCATACAGATTTACATTCTAGACACAAGTGCTGTATGGGAGACCTAATATTGTTTTGACAATCTCCAAAATGAAGGGCAGTCAAAAATACAACTTGCTACAGATTGCACAAGCATAATTTTGATGCAACTCGTCAAATTTATCCGCTAAAATTTGAATATTTCTATTTCCAAAGAAACATACAGAAACGACCAACATATTACTTTTGTTCCCCTATATTTTGTCCATTCTCTTCAACTTCCGGCCATTTTTAAATAAGGCAGATTGCAGTTGGAGAATTGAATTTCCTAAAATGTAATACGCATCAGCATGAAGATAGACAAATGGAGGCATTTGATTTTGAAAATCAAAAAATTGCAAGAAACATCGGTGTTCTAGTTGGAAGGCGTCCCGGATCTGTGGCACATTGATTGATTGGCCGATGTCCATTTGCTGTCCTCCGACTGATAAATCTGGGCTTGCAGATTGAGATCTAACGCAAAGCAGCAAATCAAAAATATAAAAATAGAATATTTTGAAGCCGCAAACATATTCGAACCAAAATAACTTATTAATCTATCTATTATATTGAAATTAATTATCTGTGATAACCCATAAAGCGAATTGCTTCTATATTTTACAAACTGCCACTTGGGGGGGGGGGGGTACTTGTTGGAAAAAACTTCGTGAATTGCATTCGTTACGACGCCATTGATTACAGTTATTCATATTTTAATTTAAACATATTTTCTAAACTCTTTATTCAGAACCTTTACCTAATATTATCGATAAATTCAATTTCTTTGAAACACTAAAGCAGAGACTTCCCTTTCCCCATGCGCAACTTCATAACATCAATCACAAATAGATCGGCCGCTCCACGAATCAGGGAAAAAGAGTTAACCAAAACCCCTGACCTGGATCCAGGACAGGTATTCAGACCTTTACTAATATTATGAGTAAAAATTCAAATATTCTCTGAAACCTAAAGCAGAGACTTCCCCTTTCCCCAGCGCACTTTATAACACAATCACAAATAGATCGGGCCGCTCACGATCAGGAAAGAGAGTTACCTAATTTCTGTAGAAATTGCGAAAAAGACCGATATAATAACCCTCTCGGTTTCCACAGAAATTAAGAGGACCAAGCCCCCTGACCTGTGACCCGGACGAAGGTTTTACCCAATATGAGCGGAGGTATAAAAGGTCTAGGTGTTGCGTGATTGGCTAATATCAAGAATGAAATTATTTGGAATTGAAAGAAATATTTATCAAGCTTAAATTAAATTGTCGGGATAAAAATTTATTCCACAAAATCGAAGAATGGAACGAGGAAATTGCACTGGTAGGGTATTGTTTGAATGAAGGGTGTAATGTACTGCAGATCTCTGTGTGTTTTGAAAATGTACAAAATATGACCTATAAAAGCATGGGACCCTATATATTTTGTGTATTTTTTATTAGGCACTTAATGAAACTTTCAAAATGTAGGTGGTCATTGTCTTAAATCAGTAATAGTTAATTAGTGAGAAGGTCAAAGGGTTAACATTGAGTCTATAGGGGAAATGAATTGGTACTCTTTTCCCATCACAAGGGATGAAAGTCGGCCATTTTAGAAAAATATACCCCCACTCGATTTAACATCCGTTTCCGTACTCTAAACCAACAATTTCATTGGCTGACCAATGGTAAGATTTCACTGCCGCGATGATTTTCTAAACTGCTGATGTGGTTTTGTCGCCGTTTCGTTTGTCATCTCCGCCAAATCGGAGGGGAACGGAAGTGAACAAGACTAAAGGGAAATGTCAGAAAATGGAAATATTCAAAATCAGTATATTTCCAACAGAATAATGTTTTTGTTGAAATAAATTGTTTTTATGGATCAAACTGATATTGGGTCTAACCGTGCACGTGTCTATAATAAAAATATGCACACTTTTATTTGAAATTTTGACACTTCCCTCTCGCTTAGTTATTTGTAAAACTTCGTCCCTCCGATCGACAAGCTATTTTTTTAATAGTGAGCTGCTTTCGTTTACATGTAATAGAAGAATAGAGTAGAATAAAGGTTTATCTAAAGTCGTCTGCACATGCAACAATACAAACACAAGCTCCGGGGAGCTTTAGACTGACATCACTAAAATTAAAACAAATGGAACAAGAAAATAAAAACGAACGCGCATCATATTATAAACGATAAAGCAATACAAAGCGTATGTTAAGCTATCACAAGTAAACAACACGAGGCCTGTCAGATATACTTGGCACGCATAAGCTTAAATGATGGTATCAAGATGTTGCAAAGGCACTAAAGGTATGGTAAACGTAATTTGGTGTGATCATGAATATAAGAATAATTCAGGGCAATTACACTCTATCATATTGATAACTATGGCACTAATACAGCATTATAACTACAGCAACTCGATATACATTGAAAAAAGAAAAGAACATATAAAACTGAAACAAAACAAACAACACAGCATGAATACAGAGTCTAGCATTAAATTGAGCATGTTAATTTACATTTACATGCCTCCCCAAAGACTTTTTACCATAGTGCTGGTCCTGATCTAGGTACATCTTAAGGTCAATTGATAATGGATTTGAAGATATCGAATTTTCTTGATTAATCACTTCAGCAATGCTAATCAAAATAAAATCCTAAATCAGAAATCGTCTTCTATTAGCGAAAAATCATTACCTGAGCTGCGGACAACTCGAATTTTACGCCAGTTACTTCCCTTTAGCAATTTTGAATTATCATCAGAGACAATTCGCGAGAGACCTTGGAAGAAAGCAGAATTAGCTAGCGCGGAGGGGTTCATTACATGCGCTTGAATTATGCGTGGTCTTTAATTACGCAATAAAGTCAGACCAGGGATGAGCATGTATCTCCCCTCCAGGAATCCACATTTAGAAAGAACTTTGTCCCTTCGATTTGAAAAGAGAGGTTTGAACCCTCCGACTCAGATAAATTCTGTTGGCGACATTTCCTCTACCACCCTCACCCAATGAACAATAAATACCATCAATATGTTATCCTGCCGATTAACCTTCGTAAGTCGACCCCTCCAGGAAGTCCGCACCATTTAGAAAGAACTTGTCCCTTCGATCGAAAAAGAGATGGTTTTAGAACCCTCCGAGCTCAAGTAATTCTAGTTGGCGACATTTGCTCTACCACCCTCAACCCAATGAAAAATAAATACATCAATATGTTATTTCCTGCGATTACCTTCGTAAGTCGACTGATTCTACTCCCCCCCCCCCCCACCCCGTCAACCTAACACTTATAGATACAGACGTCCCGCCGCTGGGATTTTCAAAATGACCCCCATTCATATATTCCATATTTTAAAAAACCATACCCATCCATATATTTCCTTTGTGAATTTTGATCCGATCGTATATATGTTATACCAAAGTTGTGGTGTGTTTATGTATAGTTCAATGGTGCCCTTGCAAGTAAGTGCACCACACCCGGGTAGTAGTTAGATCGTGGGGAAATGTTATTATACATGTATTTCAGAATTATACAAAATTTTTTACAGGATGAATTCCAGCGGATAAACTTGCCACTCATTCATTGATGTAATGACAGGTTAAATTGTCAACCCATTGATATAACCAATTTGATGAAAATTGCACCCCATTGATATATTCAACTTGTCAAAAAAGGTGACCCATACCAGCGGAACGTCTGTTATACCAAGATATAGGATGACCCCCCCCCCCAACTGACATTCACAAGTAGTTACTTGAGGA
This sequence comes from Ostrea lurida, assembly GCA_903981925.1. Taxonomy (NCBI): domain Eukaryota; kingdom Metazoa; phylum Mollusca; class Bivalvia; order Ostreida; family Ostreidae; genus Ostrea; species Ostrea lurida. The sequence continues at coordinate 15,515 of CAJDSM010013972.1, read as the reverse complement.
GAAACTGGCTATGCAGAACGATTTTAAATGAGGGTGGTCGGCGTTTTTGGTGAAAAAAAAAACATTTTAGGATTAAAAGTTTTCTATGTTAATTTTTATCATTGGGTTGGAGGAGGAATGGCGAAAAAGGAAAAAGTGGGGGGGGGGGGGGGGGGGGGGGGTGAATGTACTGTGTCAGTGGCCGAAGGTCAACAGCCCAAGTTTATTTTTGAAAAATGTAAGTTCTTTTTTATATATAATTTTAATCTTGACATGAGAAATTATCAAAGATAGCTAGTTTATATATTTCCTCATTCCTATGAATGCTGTACATGCATGCAACGTGAAATAGAATACAGTAATTTTGTACCGATATACGGGCGTAGGACAAGGGGACACGTGCCCCCTCACTTTTAGGGGGGGGGGGGGCACATGTTTTTAGAACGTGTCAACCGGCGGACAAACACATCACCGCTTAGGAAAATCATCGCGACAGTGAATCTAACCATGGTCAGCCAATAAATGAGTGTTGAACCGAGTGGGGGTATATTTTCTAAGATGGTGACTTTCGTCCCTTGATTAATTGAGAGGGGGTTATCTTCTGAGGAAGGGTAAGCATCCCCTGTCGACCAGTCACACCCGCCGTGAGTCCATTGTCTTGTTCAATATTCATAATTAGAGTTATCGCTCTTGCAACATTCATCGTTTATGATACATTCGGAATTCCGCGCGTGGCTCGTACTATGTGTATACGGAGCATAGCGAAGTTTAGCCGAGGATTGCCGATTGTTTATGATAAAGTTAAAGTTAACTTTCCTTTTCCAGCTTAAAATAGGAGTCTAGTAGCGTGACGTGATCGCGATCCTCCCATTGATATTTGGGTGTTACATTGTAAATGAAATTAAAAAATGTAAAATAAAAAAAAAAATGATAGATAAATAAATAAACTAGATGTGTCGGTGCAACACGAATGACCCGCCTACAGTTAAATTCGTAAGGGTGAAATTTAAAGTTTTCCAAATGCATGAACTGTGGTGTATCCATATATCAAATTTGAGTTGAATGTGTGCAACCATAGCAGAGATAATGAACGGAAACGGAAAATTTCTGATTTTTTTTTCTAAGTCTAAAAAGGGCTAACTCTGTCAAAATCATCGGACCATGACCAACTTCGAACTTGACCTGCATATTCCTGTGACGTATCCATATACCAAATTTGAGTTGAATGTGTGTAACCGTTGCATAGATAATGAACAGAAAACGAAAAATTCTGATTTTTTTTTTTCTAAGTTCAAGAGGGCTAACTCTGTTCAAAAATCATCGGACCATGACAACTTTGAACTTGACCTGACAACTTTCAACTTAATTGCTGTATCGAAGCTAATCAGGTCAATTTACCTCCGTTTTCTCGCTTCGAACTCCATACCCCCGGTGTGCACCGCTCCGTACCCCCTAATCCTAATGTGGACTTGGGCACGGTGAATGTTGTGAATTTATATTGCTTTGTATGTATGGAGGAGAATTTTGTATTCAATGCGTTGCGCAACTGGCAGCCAGTGTAGTGTCTTGAGAACTGGCGTTATATGTTCCCTCCTTTTGGTACAGGTAGTGATACGTGCCGCTGTGTTCTGTATACTTTGCAATTTGTCCAACTCATTTGAATTTACACCACAGAGTAGAGCATTTGCATAATCAAGTCTTGATGTCACAAGAGCACAGATCAAGGTCTTGCACGCATCCTCGGTAATCAGTGGCCGTATTCTTCATATGCCAGTCAATTTTTTAGAATATTCATATTAGTGGTTTTGCAGTGCTGTATTTTTGACTGTCGTTGGCCGTATTGAGTTCTTTTTGTACCACCATTATTAAAAAACATAAAATTATGTTAAAATTTCACTTCTAATTATCTAATTACTCGATATAAAGGACACCACAGAATCTGACATATCTGCTTCATATTTGGATATTTTACTTAACATTGACTCTAATGGCAGACTGACAACTACATTATATGATAAGCGTGATGACTTTAACTTTGCAATCGTCAACTTTCCTTTTCTATGTAGTAATATACCACTATCACCTGCTTATGGTGTGTATATCTCCCAGTTGATTCGATACGCAAGAGCATGCTATGCGTATGCGGACTTTTTAAAGCGAGGCCAACTACCAACAAAAAAGTTGATGCTGCAGGGTTATAACGAATCTCGTTTAAAGTCATCATTTCGCAAATTCTACGGTCGCTATAATGACCTTGTTTGCGATTACAAATTATCACTAAGTCATATGTTGACTGATTTGTTTCATACCCTTTGTTAGACTGTCATTTTCCTACTAGATTTGACTACGGGTAATCCCGTTTACCTTATTTCGACTAAGGGCTCACGGCGGGTGTGACCGGTCAGCAGAGGATGCTTACTCCTCCATGGCACCTGATCCTACCTTCGCTTTTGTCGGAGGTCCTTGTTGCCCTACGCTCGATTTTATATATGTTTTTTGGATTGTGATTACGTTTGACACAATGTTAACTTCGCCTTTTTATACATTTGTATTTTTATACATAATTATTTCCTATTGAAGAGGGAAAATTGCACCATCGCACCTCGAGCAAAATTTATGGGCATATTCTAGGAATTCTTATTAGCGTTTGACAGATGGGGTACACATAATAAAAATGATATAGTTTACTCATTATACTGATAACCCCCTAATTTTTGGCTTTTATCATACCCCAAATGAACAATCAAGTATTTAAACTCAATTTTTTGAGAAATTACAAGTAGCTCCAGGAGTAGGGACCTACCTTGAATTCACATTCAAGAAAATTCATGATTGGAGTCTTGTTCACTTAAAAGCAAAGAATAGCGAGCTCTGTACCCCGCTTGTGTCACAACAGGTGACATCGCGATTTAAATCATTGCTTGTCTTTTAGAAATGCTCAGCAAATACAATGAATATTTAAACCAAACTTCACATGTGACTTTCCAATGTTGTTATCTTAAGTTCTTTCATAATCCATCAAAAACTTAATTTGAAAAGTTTGTCCATAAGGGCCCTTTTTGCATGGGACGGTTCATATACAATTGTATATTTTTTTAAAAAGCATTCGAGTCTGACTTGACAACAAAGTTAAGCATTAACTAAATTGTTATCACTCTTTTAGAGTTTCACAAAACCATACTTTACTAATATGATTAAAAGTGTGTTACTAAGAGGGACCCCCTTTTCGTGGCCAAAATTATCATTATGTATAGGATTATATAGCTAAATAACTTTAAAAACCCTTAAACCCAAGAGCTTCCAGGGGCTTCGCCCCCTGGGCCCCCACTTGGGCTCCATCTTGACATCGACGTATAGCAGGCCCCCTTTTTCAAAGGACCGGGCCCCCTTTTAAACAAATCTTGGATCCGCCACTGACTAATAATATCGGTATGAAAACTTGTCGAATGCGCATCTGGTGCATCAAAATTGGTATCTTATAATATTAACATCCTGTATTTTATTATACCTCCCGCAAACAAAGTTTAGGGAGGTATATACATGTACCTAGGAATACACTCTGTCTGTCTGTCTGTCCGTCCGTCCGTCTGTCTGTGCAAATTCGTGTCCGGACCATAACTTCTTTGTTCTTTGTGGTAGGCATACCATATTTGGTACAGGGGAGTATCACTATGAGACGTTGTGTCACGTATATTCATGACCGCTGTACGACCTTGACCTTTGACCTCAAGGTCCAAATCATAAATTTATTCACATGAATTTGTGTCTGGACCATAACTTCCTTGTTCTTTGTCATAGGCATCCTGTATTTGGCACATGGATGCATCACCATGAGGCGATGTGTCATGCATTCTGTTTGTCTGTTCGTTTGTGTGTGCAAATTTGTGTTCAGGCCATAACTTCTTTGTTCTTCGACATAGGCATAACAAATAGCATATGGGTATACCAAACACGATACAAATACAAATAATGTGTCACATACATTCATGACCTATATATGACTTGACCTTAAAGTCAAAGGTATAATTTTCTAACTTGGATTATATTAAAATCCCGTAGTCACCATTTAACGGGGAAAATGCGTACTATTTATCCCTCTGTTTTTAAGAAACCAGAAGTGGTAAATGAGTTACATAACTACATGAAAATTTTGTACTGGTTCAGCTGATAAAGCTAGTAAACACATTGTCTTTGTTTGTAAAAGTTATATTATAATTGTCTTTTAAATGAACTAGGGTTTACTTCAACATCTGGAATTCCTACTTACACTCTAAGCAATTTCACAAAAAAGATGAAATTCTTCAAAATCACCTTTCTGTTTTAAATACTTTCAATATTCCGAAGAATCAGATCAATTTGAATTACCATACCTTTATTGGATTCCGAAATTGCATAAAAACCCTTACAAACAAAGATACATCGCTGGCTCCAGTAAGTGCTTTACCAAGCTCTTTCTTTACTTTTGACTAAACTACATAACAGCTATCAAAGATTCTCTTCAGAGATACTGTTCCACTACATATTCCAGAAGCTGGTGTCAATCAGATGTGGATTCTTAAAAACTCTAAAGAGCTTTTGGATAACCTAAAATCACAAGAATTTTCAAAAATTGACTGCATCAAAACATATGATTTCTCCACACTTTACACAACGATTCCTCACGATAAATTAAAATCTAGGCTTTTTCAGATTATAGATAATTGCTTTTTAAACAAAAACGGCACCCGAAAAACGAATTTCTAGTCGTTGGAAACAAGACACATATTTTGTTAGAAAACACTCTGATTGCCCAGACAAGTACTCTGAAGTAGATATTAAGAGCATGCTTGGGTTTCTTATAGATAATATTTATTGTAGTCTTTGGAGACCAGGTCTTCCAACAATCCGTAGGTATTCCTATGGGCACTAATTGTGCCCCCTTATTGGCAGACTTATTTTTATAATTCATATGAAGCAGAATTTGTACAGAAACTGTTACGGGATAAAAACAAAAAACTTGCAGTTCCTTCAACCTTACATATAGGTATATAGATGATGTGTTATCAATTAACAATCATAATTTTCACAATTATGTCCATTTGATATATCCCGAAGAACTTGACATAAAGGACACCACAGAATCTGACATATCTGCTTCATATTTGGATATTTTACTTAACATTGACTCTAATGGCAGACTGACAACTACATTATATGATAAGCGTGATGATTTTAACTTTGCAATCGTCACTTTCCTTTTCTATGTAGTAATATACCACTATCACCTGCTTATGGTGTGTATATCTCCCAGTTGATTCGATACGCAAAGCATGCTATGCGTATGCGGACTTTTTAAAGCGAGCGCCAACTACTAACAAAAAAGTTTAATGCTGCAGGGTTATAACGAATCTCGTTTGAAGTCATCATTTCGCAAATTCTACGGTCGCTATAATGACTTGTTTTGCGATTACAAATTATCACTAAGTCATATGTGACTGATTTGTTTCATACCCTTTGTTAGACTGTCATTTTCCTACTAGATTTGACTACGGGTAATCCCGTTTACTTTATTTCGACTAAGGGCTCACGGCGGGTGTGACCGGTCAGCAGAGGATGCTTTACTCTCCATGGGCACCTGATCCTACCTTCGCTTTGGTCGGAGGTCCGTGTTGCCCTACACTATTACGTTTGACAATGTTAACTTCGCCTTTTTGATCTGGGCATATGGGGTATTCACCATGAGAGGATGTGTCACATGGATTTATAACCTCTGTATAACCTTGACCTTGATCTCAAGGTCAAACTTGTAGTTTTTTTTTTACATGGATTTGTGTCCGAGTCATATCTTCTTTTTTCAAGGTTTAGTAACTCAAGTGAATATAGAAATATGTGGGTGGCGGGGGGTGGATATCCTTTGTGAGCTTTACTCACAGTATTTCTAGTTTCACATTTCCTCTCAATTATTGAATGCATTTTATTTCATGCATTATTTTTTCCAAATCACACGAACTGCATGTTAACAATAAATCTTGACAACAAAATAAAAACGACTTGTTAATTTAACATTGAAGAATCAAACGTTTTGTGAACCCATGAACGTCTAATAACTGTTCGCCCCAAATGACGTTGCTACGGCAATTCGCCCGTAAACACGATTCGTCCCAAAACGGTTCACCCCTAAAGACGATTTGCCCCCAGGTGTTTCTCTAACAATCATATTTGTCTGGGGGTTGTTTTGTGGGTGTTTGTTTTTTTTAAAGGGGGGGGGTGTTGTTTTGGTTGTTGTTTGTGTTTTGTGTGTGAGTTTTGTTTTTGTTTTGGGTTTTTGGGGTTTTTTTTTACCTTAGGCACCCATAGGCCTACTGATTAAACTATTCTTAAAATTGTTCATGTTGTTAGACACCCAACAAATCATTGCCGATTACAGTGATTCAAGGAAGATTAAAGAAAACTACGCCACATTTGTCTAGATAGATAATAACCATGAAAATCATAAACAATGCTGCAGAGTATATGGAAAATGCATGGGACGTTTCGCACCACAAAGTGGGCAAACCATCGAGCTGTGGGCGAAATGTCTATCGGGGCGAAACGTCCCGTTACCCGATATTGTAATTCTGAAAGGGGGGTGGAATACCGTCAAGTGTGGTCATTGTGACCTTTCAATCTCTTAAATAAGTCTTAATGGACACAAATAATCGATCTATATCTCTAATTGATCTATGGATCTTTTTTAACACATTAACATAAATGATTTTTATCTTCCATTCACGTATGACAAGGTGAGCTAGAGACCGGGGATTGAGATCGTATGAAGTGTTTCAATTCCAGTGGACGTGTAACACCTACAAAATATATCCAATCAAACCTATAGGGAGGAAAAGCATTCGATCCAGACCACCAACTAATCTGAGGAGTGTCCAGATCAAAGATCCAATGACCGTGGAGAGATATAGAATATGTCTCATATAAATTGACCGTTTATAGCCCACTACATGAGATCATCAATGAAATTGTAATAAGATGATCGAACAGAGATATTAACGTACTATGTGACGATTGAGCGAGTACTGAACAGATTTGTGAATATTAATGTTTTGTAACTGTTAAAACTCATTATATACAATAACAAATTCACTCTAATACCCTGTTTGTTAATTATCGGCCTACGGGAGGACGGCGATTTTAGACAGACGAGAGCGATTAACTGCGGGTCTGCATTATAACTTTAAAATTAATATCTTAAAAAACTGTCATAGTTTTTCATTGTGTATTATCAAATTACGGAAGTTACAATACACGAAAATCAAATTTGCACTATTTATTTTCGCATATTCCGCTTTATGTTTTCTTTCATTTTTGTTTATGGGTTGCAAATCCGTGGGGATCCGGGTAAGAATAGGTCGCTTATCGCAAAAGACGACTAAATGGGGCGGTTCTTCGGATGAGACCGCAAAAACCGAGGCCCCGTTTCACAGCAGGTGTGGCACGATAAAGATCCCTCCCATGAGCATAGGCCAACATTTTGCAGCCCTTCACCAGCAATGGTAACGTCTCAATATTATAGTGAAAAGTTCCCTAGCGGGACGTTAACAGTGTATATAATCATTAATCATATGAGGTTGTTGAACAAGCCATTGAAAAAGTCAGACTATTTTGCAAAATGCTGACTTGATCGAAACTGTCAAAACATCTGTAACGTCAATTTATTTAGAATGGAATACTACTAATCCGTAGTCAGGGTATAAAGAATGGACTTAACACAATGGCCAACTAAATCGTTAGAACGACCATAAAATCTGAAAAATGCTGACTTTACATGTAACACCATCTTGGAGCAAGTTGTCGATCGCTTACTCTAATCTACCCCTTGGATGTATGTCCGCGACTGAAATTGCCATCTAACGGACGATGCGAGTTATCGCTCTTGACGTAAACACTCGGAGTGACAATTGTTTGTTGTTGTTTTTTATTAGGTGTCTACTTTGTTGCGAAGCTTATATCACCTTTATCTTTCGGGCGTAAATCGCGTATTAAAACTTGCCTTTCTGATCTTAATGATTCTACTTTGGTTTTATGTCATGCTCCATCAGGTATGAATGGCGCAATTTTGGATGCCTTGGGAGTCAAAGCACGGCTTAGAAAACTCGACACAAATCTGCCATGGGGTAGATTAGAGTAAGCGAATCGGACACTTGGCTCGCGAAGATGATGTAACACCAACTTGTTTGTCACTAGCTTACCTCGATTCAAAAACTGATCATGCGCAGAAAATGCTCTCGTGAATCGAATCAGTTGAGAGACATAAACACCATATGCAGGTGATAATAGAATATCACTATATCACTATATAGACATGAAGTTGGAGATGAAAAAGCTGAATTCATCCTGTTTGTTATAATGTTGAGTTGTCAGTTTGCCGTGAACGTATGTGTTCAGTAAACACCCAAATATGAAACAGGCATGAAAGACTCCGTGGTTTTCTTTATTCATTACGTATTCATTGAAATATTGAGTCGATATATGAATGAAATGAATATTGTTGTTTGATAATATAGAGTCAAGTTTTTTAATTGTAGTAAATTATGTCTCATAAGAATACAAAAGTGTGTCAGCAAACGAAGGAGCACTCTTTGTGCCCATTGGGTATCCAAGATAAAACTGTTGGAAGAGCTGGTCTCTAAAGACAATGTAGATATCGCCAATGAGAGAGACTCCAATACCTCTTTCATATCAGCTTTAGAGTACATGTACATGCGCGTAGAATTGGAATGATCTTTAACAAAATGATTTTTTGGGATGACTTGTCACCAGATATAGACATTTTAGTTCTAATTCTAAAAAAAAAAAAAGCAACCATCTATTAGATCAAAGGACTAGTCTTTGATTTTCGCATGGAATGGTGGTGTAAAGTTTTAAAAAGTTATATATTTTGATGATGTTGATCTTGATTTTTTTTTTTTCATTTCAAATTTAAAAAGATCTTAGGGAGTGTTGAGATTTCATATTTGATTTACATCACTTCTCGGAAAATGTTGTGGCACAGTTCGTCTGAAGTTTTCCCTTCACAGCAGTTGTTTTTTCCGCGCAGAGTGTAGGTAGAAGCACGATAGAACATTTACTGGAGTTTCCACTGTATCTGGGGCTTTTATGAAGTGAAGCAACAAGAAATCTGTATCCTCATTTCCTATTGGGATGATCTTTCACTGGCGTTCTGTTCTTGAGTATTACTACTATTTATCCAATGCTTTCTATCATATAAATCTGGATCAATGCCTTAGAAAATAGACTCTTGGATTTACAGCAAAAAGAAGGTCATAAAAAGAAAAGTATTTTACTTTCTCGTTCATTTTTCTTAAGGCTCCTTGGCAAGATCATATTAACTAAGGAACATAAAGACTTTTGTCATCACGATAAATAAGGGGGAAATATTACATCTTAAGGATTGATAAGATCTCAAAGAGTGGAATTTAAGATAGTGTTTTATGTACAAGAAGGCATTAAAGAAGTGGGATATATTTCTTTTTAGTTTTTCAGTACGCTCGCACGGTTGATTGTTACATCCGAGTAAATATAGATTGATATAAGAAATGAATCTTATATTTTTTTCGGGTGATGCAGGTATCACCGAATTTTAGACGGTAAAACTCATTCATTGCGTGAAGCGCATTGATTGAAAAGTTTTACCGTCTAAACCTGCATATCACCCGAAAAAATATAAGATTTATTTCTTATCATTTAAATTTTATATACCAACAGCAAATAATGTTTATTAGACTTTACTTGTTGTTTCAGGTACGTGATCGAAAAAATCACCTCAATTCTTAAAAGGTGTTTTAACCAATAGAATCGGCGCTAGGTGATCACGTGAAATAGATTAAATGATATTTGCATCTCCGTAACACGTGTAGCCATGTGAAGCCCCTGTGGTTTAGTTTCCTCACAACTTAAATTTCTTCATTGATTGAAACTAAAAGCTGGTGGGCAGGAACTGTGGAAATTACACTGGAACCCACCTGTACTCCAATTTCTAAACTCTTGTTTTTGTATTCTATTTGGGACTTGCAAGATTGATCACTGTTCGTTATCTTAACCTTTACATTAGGCAGTATCTTTGAGGTATCGATTTTATATATTCATCATAGATACAAGGTATAAGTGACGTGATTAGCTGTAATGTAATACGTGATATATTTATGCATAACAGATTGACCGTTATGCAAATTATCACCGCACGTACTCGACAAACCGCGCACTATATATACAGTTACATGTATCATACATGGTTTGCAATGCAGTGCATAGACAAATAAAATAAATCAAGCCCAATTATTTACAGATACATGGATTTAATTAGTTCAAACGGTATCCAAAGTATATATTTTATGATGTACACTTTTATATTTGAAAAAAAAAGAGAAAAGAATAAAAAGCTTTACTTAATTGTCCGGCTTAATTGTAGACAAATTGAAATGTTTAATTTCGACAGCTCTGTAATCGTAAGAATCGTGGTGCTGTCCTCTTGTCGAGGGAGATTAAGAAGCCGGTTCTGCGGAATGGATGAGTGCTTTGAACAATTAATTTCCTTCCTTAATTCTATGTAGTTCCCATTGACCAGTATTTTATTCGATCTCGACTAAACCGCTAACGATGTGTCATTAGTCTTCTTCTCTTCAGCGGTCCCGGGTTTCTTAGACAGTAAGGATCATTTCTCGCCAAACGAGGTGAAAATGTTAATTTGATCCCAATAATTGTCTGATGATACAGGTTTTCTACCGATTTCATCGTCTGCCGTGTGGTATAATCGCTAACCCGTCGATTCTCGCTAGATAGTGGCAAAAGGGACATAGCACGCACGGAATCGTTTGTTCATTGTTCTTTTTCATTACCGGTATATTCTATGATGGACTGGTCATTAATACGTCGAAATGAAATGAGAAATTACATGGAGAAAATCACGTGCAGCACAATTTTCAATGGTTTTCGGTCCGTCACGCTCCTAACAAACGCTATATTCCCCACGTGACCGTTTGTGATGATAACAAGCAGTGATCAATCTCCGAACTCCTGTACAGAATACAATAGATCTATTAGAATTATTCAACAAACAGCATGATAGTTCGCTTCAGTGAGCGTGCAATGTTTTCATAACATTACTCACCAGTGTTCATTCTATTGAGACCAAATGGCCAGTCGGTGAGTAATGTTATGAAAACATTGCACGCTCACTGAAGCGAACTATCATGCTGTTTGTTGAATAATTCTATGAGATGGATAAACACGGACTCCAGGACATATCTAAGGAGGTATCAGGTGCCTAAGAGTAAACATACCCTGTTGACTGGTCACATATGCCAAGGGACCTATACCTCAATCATGCAAATGATGCGATCCGTAGTCAAAATCAGTGTGTACAAAAACGGTCTAGAAATTTGCATGAAGCACGTCATACAGCATTGACCTTGTGGTTAGATATATACACAGATCAGGTCATTACAAAATTACCATAGAATTTGAGAAATGCTGACTTTAAAGGGACATGGACACGTTTTGAGCTAAATTTTATGATTGCATTTTTAATGTTTAGAATGGACGAGACCGGAAAAACCGAGGTCCCGTGTCACAGCAGGTGTGGCACGAAAAAGATCCCTCCCTGCTAAATGGCCCTGAGTGCCGAGCATAGGCCTAAATTTTGCAGCCCTTCACCGGCAATGGTGACATCTCCATATGAGTGAAATATTCTCGAGTGGGACGTAAAACAGTAAATAATCAATCAATCAATAGAATGCTTAACCCCGTTTTTTCTAATGGTCAGGAAAAATATTAATGCCAGTTGTTGAGTTACAAGAGAGACACAGAAACCAACCAATCAAATTTTATTGCGATTTACTTTTACTATTATCATTCGAAATTTAGAAGGTCAACGAATATCGTTTCCTCGGCTTGAAAAAAGCCCCCGATATTTAGAGTGTATTTGATGTAACCAATTCAATAATATCACAATATAAAATTATAACCAAATCAAAATGTATTTCTTCAAAGCGTCCCTACTGTAATTCAATGTCTGAAAACTTTGTGCCAGTACCTTTTATTAATTCATAAACATATAATCAAGTAATAAAAAGGGACTTCATGTATTTAAAATAAACAAGAACAATCCTCTCTCTCTCTCTCTCTCTCTCTCTCTCTCTCTCTCTCTGTGTGCGTGCGTGTGACCATATAGCTCATTTAGCTATAGTAAAGATCCAGGGGGCTCGGAATCGAATATCAGTCTGGTCCTACCCTCCATAATTTTAGATGGGGGCCTAATAATTTTTCGCATTATAAATATTTTAATACAAAAAGATGTAGGGTTTTCTTCTTCAAATTTCAACTTTATTATTTTTTTTAAAAGTAAGATTTTGTCCCAAAAAAATTACTATCAAAGAAATTTATTTTTATTTTCTTGAAATTTGAAACTAATTTTTACTCTATGCTACATGGAACAGACATTAATGAAATTTCCCGTTTTAAGCGATTTTTATGAGAAAAGCAACATTTATCCATAAAAATTCCCAGTTTTGCCATCACGAAACAAAAGCCAATTCAGATAACATGTTGTTTATGTAGGTTCATGCACAAATAAATCAATATTTCATTCCTGTTGCAATTAGTTTGAGGTTTTGACCAAATATGGCTAGATTGACTAGACTAATTGCATCTTCTCCCTTCCTGTTACACATGTATACATGTCTGTCATACATTTTCTGAATTGGCTTTTGACCAGCTGATTTAGCACGTACTTGACTTCAATGCAAATTTCTTTCATTTTTTTTTTTTGCTGGATAGGAAGTATTTTTCCTTTTGAATTAAGAACAATACAACAAGGCGTGGAAGTAAAAGTTGAGTAATTACGTAAACATCAAATTCGGCCGTCATCTTTTGGAAACCATCAAGACTATTTTACAGGCATGGAAGATTTTCATTGTGTAATTTAACAAAATAAATATATTGCCATTCTCTTGCACAGAGTTGTCGGTCCTTTCTCTCCCTTACATCTCTGTCAACTCCCGTTTTGCAAATTTTTTGTAAAAACGTTGAAAGAATGGAAAAATACTAGGCCTACTTGTGAGTGTTCATTTCTTTGTAAAATATTAAAAAAGAAAATAATCAAGTAACTTATTTGTTATTTTTGGTCTTATATGTTTTAATTTTTAAACGTTTGTTAAAGATCTATTTTTTAAAAAAGGTATAAGCCAAAAATAACAAAGACATTATTTGATTATTTTCTTTTTTAATATAGTGTAGCGGACAGTATATAGGGTACTTATACTGCCTCGCTATTGAGCTAGCTTTTCTGGCGATGTGGTAGAGTTCCTGTCTCGATCACGCAAGTTAAGGTCAGTTAAGCAACGCCGAGCGTAGTCAGCACCTGGATGGGTGACCACTACACGTTACAAATTGGTGGCAGCGTAGCGACTCTGGTGTTTGGCGAGAGAACTGTGTCAGGTACGTAGAGTCTTTTCGGAGCTCTAGGTACGGACGTGGTTTCGTCCGGGGACGACGGTGGATGACGGCGGGTGCCGTTGCTGAACAGGTGTTAAACATTTAGAGAGGACCCATGCGAAGCTTCAGGACGAAGCTTCCCCGAGCGGAGGGAAGTGTAGCGGACAGTATAAAGGGTACTTATAAATACTACCTCGCTAATGAGCTAGCTTTTCTGGCGATGTGGTAGAGTTCTTGTTTTGATCACGCAAGTTAAGCAACGGCGAGCGTGGCTAGCACCTGGATGGGTGACCGCTACACGTTACAATAAGTAAGGAACACCCACAAGTAGTGTTTTTCCATTCTTTCAACTTTTTTACAACCATCTTGTAAAACGGGAGTTGACAGAGATGTGAGAGTGAGGACCGACAACTCTGTGCAAAACTACAGTCAGTGTATATTGTATACCGATCTCGATTACAATAGCTCCGAAACTTAGATATATGTAAGTATCGTTATTCAATTTCATAAAATAATCAATCAATAACGATGACTTTGTATATATATATTCTATAATGTAGGTCCGCAGTAAATCACGGTTGCCGTTCCCAAACCATAGGCATACAATCGTCCGCCTCCTGGTCGCCGATAACAATCGCCCAGGCCAGTGCAAACTCCAGAGGCATTAAAGAATTATAAGGTAAGCTCTCCATTTTACCTACGAATTTACTTAGCTACATTTTGTCAGAGAGAGATTATCAGCCCATAAATCTTGGATCTTTCACTTGTCCATTGCTGAAGACTAGTTTATTGCCCATACCAAAGTTAAGGAATTACTATCTTGGACTTATGTATTTACATTTTCATGATAGTGACCAAATACTGGTTTGTCCGCGCTGATCCATACATCCCGAAAAATTGGTTAAGAAAAAAACCCCACTCAAATCATCGTGCATGCCAATTTCTGAAATTATCTAATTTAGTCTTTAAAACATTAAATATTTGCCCCCTCCCCCCTCCCTGTATCAACTGAGCATCCCGTGAACGTGGAACAAAGTAGATCCACGCTTGATATTCAGAAATATTTCACTAGTTTCTGACCAAAAACAGTCTTCGCTTGTATGGAAACAAATTGATTTACGGAAGTAAGTTGTCGTCTTTTGAGGCCCCTAAGGGAACAAATTAAAAATAGATAGATGAGTACAATTAACAATACACTTACACATCGTGGTACACAAGATTTACACGACTATAAGGTTACCTCAATACAATACCGGCATCTAAAAAAAAAATAAAACAACACTGTAGCGGACATTACATGTATAAAGGAAACTTATACTGTCTCGCTAGTGAGCTAGCTTTTCTGGCGATGTGGTAGAGTTCCTGTCTTGATCACGCACGTAAGCAACGGCGAGCGTGGTCAGCACCTAGATGGATGACCGCTACACGTTACAAATTGGTGGCAGCGCAGTGACTTTGATGTATGGCGCGAGACCAGTGTCAGGTAGAGTCTCTGTGGAGCTCTGGGACCTAGCTAGTGTCCATGTACGGACGTGGATTTGTCCGGGGACGACGGTGGATGTCGTCAGGAACGGCGGGTGCCGTTGCTGAACAGGTGCCAAACATTCAGAGAGGACCCATGCGAAGCTTCCCCGAGTGGGAGGAAGTATAAATCAGTATAAAGGGAACCTACACTGCCTTTTCTGGTGACCGCTACACGTTACAAAACAACAACTGGGTTAACATGGAGCGGGGAACGGACAGAAAGTCACAGTAAACAAAAAATCACGGAAATAAAGTCACGGACAGAAAGTCACAGGAAGTAAGGTCACAGGAAAAAAAGTCACGGAAATAAAGTCAAGGACAGAAAGTCACTGGAAATAAGGTCACAATGTGTAATTTTGCCACATTTTGCCAAATTACTAGTCACAATGCATATGTACCTGAAAAATAATACATTTTAAAACCAGATCCTCATATTTTAAGAATTTAGCAAGTCTAATGTTTGATGCATTCAAAAAGTTCACAAACAAGGTCTATCAGAAGTAGATAATCAAACTCCAAGATTTCTATATACATAACGAAAACAAATT